>BQNB010006956.1:0-41826 GCA_026074375.1 Tanacetum coccineum | reverse complement strand
CAGGTTAGAATGGGCTAAGCATTTGCACCCGTGGCAACATTCTTCTCCTTACAGTACCTTATCTTGTGCCCAACCTTTCTACACTTGTGGCACTTGATTGTACACTGACCAACATGGTGGGTAAAACATCATTCACATAAAGGAAGCTTTCCATCTGTAGGAGCGGTAACCATAGCTCACGCGTTTCCTTGCCTTTAGTTATTATGCAAAGTTTGACGTGAGTTATCACTTTGATTGCTCTTACCACTACTATTTCCGCTTGGAAAGCTCTCCCACTTTCGCTTCTTTCCTTATAGAATTCTTTCATCTCTAGCTTGTGATTTTTGATCCATCAACTTATCAGCCATACACACAGCTTCGTTTAGGTTAGCCGGTTAGAAGAAGTAACTTCACCCTTGATGTTATCAGTCAATCCCCGGATGTAAGCATCAACCTTCACTCTTTATAGCTCAACCATTCTCGGACACATCAATGCAAGCTCCATGAACCTTTGAGTATAAGCCACAATGTTATACTCTTTAACCTTCAAGTTCCACAATTCGTACTCCATTCGTTGAACTTCTTTTATTGGACAAAACTCGGCAGTCATCAGTTGCTTCATTTCAGTCCAAGGCATTTGGTTCACAGAGTCCAAACCCATAGTTGCAATCTTAGCATTCCACCAAGTCAAAGTAGGTCCTTGCAACGTCGCAGCAGCAAACTTAACCTTCTCGCCCTCTGCACAATTGCTGATCCCAAAAACGCTCTCAGTTTTCTCGAACCATCTTAATAATTCAATAGCTCTTTCAATACCACAAAAAGTAGTAGGATTGCACTTCATAAATCTAGCAAAAGTGCAATCACGAGCAGCAGGTGCGGCATCCTGACCCCTAGCTGGTCTAGATCCCCTAGCATCATTTCCAACATTCACATGTCTAGCTCGCTCAGCAGCGATAGCAGCATTGACATTTTCCTTGATCATTCGTTGAATAGCAGCTTGAGTCAAAGGTGCAGACTTTGGAGGCATAATTCTGTCACGTCACACAGAAAACAATCTGATAAGCATTCATAACTTGATATATTGATAACATGGTACAATGAAAAATCAATCACAACAATAGTCACACAACATCAAGTAGTAATCAAAATATAGTCATTCATTTTTCATCATAAAAGAGTTAATACATAGTTGCATTGTTTTAATGAAATGATACAAATCGTTACAACCAATAACACTAATACTACTAACTAAGGATTCAGTTTAGTGATTACTAAATAAAGATACTACTAGTGAATCTGAACTACTAAGCATCATGAGGAGATCCTCGAGGCTCAAACGTTGGACTCTTCTCATCTTCAATCGGAACATTGATAGCTTCATTCGGTCTTTCTTCAAACATAAATCCTCTAAGAATCATCTCTTGATAGAATTCATGAGCTCAAACTCTAGTCCAATAAAGATCTCTATCGACTCGTTCGTTCTACATACAAAGGAATGTGTTGCTAAACCTCGCTTCTTCATGTTCCTTCTTCAATTTCTTACACTCAACCTTATCTTTAGCATTGCCAAGCTTTTCAACTAGCTTTTCCATTGCAGCCGTTCCTTGCTCCATACTAGAACGCACTTCATTACCCAAGTCTAAAATCAACATACCATAGTACTCGTCCTTTGCTTTTCCTTTGTTCTTGAGCAATACATGCGCCATCTCGTAAAGAAAAGGAGCAGTAGATGATTCACCTACCTCATGGACACTAGCAGGAATAGTCTCATCCTCATGCTCAATCGGGTTCTCAACCTCGATCGCGTCCTCAGGTTCTGACTCAAAAGCAGGCGGCGGAGGGTTAAGAGGATCAACCTCTTCTTAAGGGTAAATCAATTATGGCTCATTCTCATCTTCCTCGATGTCGACTTCCATATCATCTTCTTCTTGGGGATCTTCTTCTTCCTTAAATTTGTCTTCTTCTGGGTCCTCATCTTCATCCACTAAGACAAGCTCGAGAACAACATGAACATCATCGTGTTGATTCGGCTCAACAACAATACATCATTCACGTGATCGTTAGGAATTACGTTCACCATGATAATCTAAAGAATATCATACAATACTTATTTAATAGCGTATCACTTCTTATTATCATAGAAACACTATTATCAAAATAACGGTTCGCATCAAAGCGCAACAATAAAAATCTATAATTCGTGACATTCTCATTCCGCGTATACCTTAATTATATTTCAAACATATATAATGAGAGTTATAATATAATCACATGACATTCTATGCATACAACACATGCATAAATGCACCAATACATAACAATTTATGCATCCAACACATGCATAAATATATCCATACTTAACCATTTAATTATACATATGACACATACGTAAATATATCTATACATAATAATTAAATAAATTTACCTTTTCTTTCTATAGGTAACCAATGGCAACGAGGAGTCTCGGCGTGCGTGTAGAAGCGTTATAGTTTAGGTTTTCAAAAAGACTCGACCTAGTTCTCTATAACCTTAGGCTCTTGATACCACTCAGTAACACCCCACCCAAAGTACATTGGGTTGCGCAACAGAATTAGTAATTGGGCGTTACTAAATAGCACCATTCACCAAGATAATATAAAATGACCCAAATGAGACGTTTTGACAAACATGTGTTCCATTATTAATCAGAGTTAAAATGCGTTTAGGTCCCCACAGAATCGCAACCACAACCATTACATGATTTGAAAGACAATTGTTTCAAATAAAAGACATTGTTTTAACACAACTTATGACATAGTTTTTGAAAGACCGAAACACACAAGTAGTCTTTCCATAAATCCATCACACGCACGACACTTCCACGCAATCATTGCCTTCATCCTTGGTTACCTGGGATAAAACATGTTTAAAACATCAACAACAAAGTTGAGTGAGATTCATAGAGTTTAAAATAATTAATAACAATCATCATTGAACACATAATTAGTTCTCGGGAAAACAAAGAAACGAATGCAATGTATATCAATTTCTTTTCTTTCACTCAATAAGCTCATGACACCGAACATTAACAGTACATATGGCATCTCATATGTTAGAGTGCCCCAAAACAAGGTATTATTGTCATATACCTACTACATTTCTAATTACAAAATGTCCGTTACAGGGTGCTCACCTACGGATTCATACCTGGACAGGGTTGTCAAACCCAATAGATCTATTTAAGACATTAGCGTTTACCTCGCAAGGAAATTAACGTTCGGCAAATAAGGGACTTTGAATATAGGCTATTATGCGGAAGGAATACACATATCTCGTTATTCGGGTCAAGCCATACCATAAAATCAATGTTATGCATCCCCTCTCGGGTTTTAAAACAATTAAATGATTTAATGCAAGGCTATGAAACTCACCTTAATGCAAAAGATCCAAATCAAATCAAGTCAATCTAAGCGCAAGTAAACTTCAGTCATTAACTGCGACCTAAATAATACATATATAACGGTATCATGGACAAAAGTAAACTAATCATAATTGCATCACTTGCATACATATTATATATATATATATATATATATATATATATATATATATATTATATATATATTACATTACGTATATACAAATCTTATACTAAAAATCTCTAAGTGCGACGCCAAAATATTTCACCTTGCTCGCACTATAAAACAATATATTACCACATTTTCCATAAAGTTTCGTTAGCCTCAAAATATTGAGCCGAACAGGAAGTTCGTTCATTACGTGTACGAGTCTCGGTCATTTAATTAGTTAATGTTGTAATAGTATAATATCGGGAATCGGGCTCGATAGTTAATCTAATATTGTATATGTTTCGGGTTTAATCCCAAGCAAAACCCGAGCCCGGGTCCTAGTTAAATATCTCGCGCGTCATTTAACGCGACGGGGTATATAAACTCTTTTCTATTTAGAAAAGAGTTAGTTGTTCATTTCTAAATCTTTTCCTTTTCCAAAATTCTCTCATCTCTCTCTCTTCTTTCTCTCTCTAAAACAACTCACCTCCTTTCTCTTTTCTAGATCAAATTCGTGTATGATATATATGTTATGAAGTGATTACGGGATCCTACAATTGGCATCAGAGCTTCAAGGGTGGATTTGTGTTTGATTCTTGTGGTTGATTAGCAAATTTCGTGGCTTATTTTTGAAGAAAAAAGGCCCACGGCTCACTTTTGATTTTGGCTTGTTTGTTGGTTAATCTTGCTCTCTACTTATTCTACACATCAAAAGGTAAGATTGTTACAAATTTCGTGTGTTATACAAGCTTAAAGTTCGAGTTATAAGCTTTAAAAGGTTTGTGTTTTCTTCATGGAGAGTTGCCTACATTTTGGGCTGATTCTTCAAAGAAATACGAGTGTTATAAAGTGTGTTTTAAACTTGATATACACACTTAGTATTGCATGTTAGAGCCTTGATTCGTGGATAGAAAAGCTTATTTGAGTGATTTTGTCAAATTCGACCTTGTGTTCATCGTGGAGGGTTGCTTATTTAAGTATTTGTTCTTCACGGCGGTTTGACTAGGTCAACGGCGAGTTGCTTAAATAATTAATTTATTTAGCGGCGGGTTATACTTATTTTTGGCAGCGAAGTTACTTTACAGGTTCAGGACCGACTTTGCTTATTATATTGCCAAAAATAAACGTCACTCTGGCCAATTTAAAAATACACGGCGAGTTGCTTGAATAAAATACACGGCGATTTGATTTTTATAATCAAGAAAATAGGCGGCGGTTTGTCAAAAATACCGAACGGTTTGATTCAAGTGTGTTACATGACGATTGTTGCTATGTAAGCAGCGGTTTGAATATTATATTGGCGGCGAGTTGTTCAAGCTGGTAGCGGTTTGCTTTATATTTATTGCCAGCGGTTTGGTTAAGTGAAGGCGGCGAGTTGTGTAACTCCAGACGACACCTTTTTTAGCGACACTTTTTTACCGAAAAAGTTGAGTAATATGTAATTTTTTATATAGCCATTATAACTTATTTTACTCAAATTCAAATTTTGGACTAGGGTAAATAAAAATTTTTCGGGTCGACTACCTTTTTAGCGACACTTTTTTTCGGGAAAAATTAAGTAAAATAAAAAATTTTCTATAGCATTTTTAGCTTATTTTTACACCAAATTTAGATTTTGGTAATAGGTAAAATAAATAAAAAAAAACAAAAAAAAATAAAAAAAAAAAAAGATAATTTTAATAATTTAAAAAAAAAAAAAAAAAATTTTTTTTTCATAATCCAACTGCGTCGAATTCCAAACAAACCAAAACCAAAACCATCGAGAAGGACTTAAACTGCACAAATCATTCACAACAAACAAACCATTAACTACCAACGATCATTCATTCATGGTTATCTAGTGATCTTGTAAAATCCCGTTAATTCATTTATCGGTTTTGATCATAGACGAGTAAAATCCCGTGAACGTGAATTGCATACAAGACCACAACTTCAATCACATCACATCCACTTAAGATCCAACAACTTTCACACTTCATAATTCACGTTAAAATGGGAACAAAGGTTACTTCATCTTCGTGTTCAGTTTTAGAGGAACCTCGAGATACAGACAAATACGATTATGCAAGCAAAGATTTTCAAAGAAAACTCCTTGAACAAATTGAATGCACTTAAATCAACCACTCAACTTCTCGAAAGACAGACTTTCTCAGGTTGTCATTGTATCAACAAGCTTTTGCACAACTCTTTGGTGATGGTGTCAGAACCTTTAAGTTTTTAGTTATCCTCAACACCTGATGTAATTAGAAAAAACTCAACTCCATGCAGAAAACACTTTCACGATGTGGATTCCAAATTCCGCTCTATAGTGTGATGTTCAAAGCACAGTTTGAAAGGTTCATTTACTTGGACTTGTTAAAGCATCTCGATTTTTATTCAAGATTCTTTTTCATCAAGATCGAGAAGTAAGAGGAAAACTTGAGATTACACTAAAATGACTGCTCAAAACATTTTAAGGAAACTAATCATCCAGAACATGAACTCCATTGAGCAATGTATAATAGAAAGAGCAAGTCATGAGCAAGAGCTTAAGATGACGTTGAAAAAGTTGAGTGAAAGACAGTTGCAGATTCAACAGTGCAAGGTTCAAGAGATTCAATCATCGGTTACAAGTTCAGGAGATGAAACAAGCAGTGGGATTGTATCAGATGAAAAGATTTATAAGCAGGAATTGGAAGCACATTATGGTTTCATGGCAAAGATGCAGGAAGTCTTACCTGCAGAATCAAGTTCTACTGATATGCCATTGGAACAGGTATAAAACAATGATGAAAAGAATGTGTTTGCCAATGAAAGACAGCATTTTGAGAAACATGCTGCATAATGTACTAATGAGCGTGCTGCGCTTGCTAATTTAATTGCAAATTTAACTCTTGATACTAAGGAAAACAAAACGATTTTAAAAGCATTAAAGGAAAGCTAACGCATTCATTGCTCAAGAATGAGGGAGGGCACGAACTATACCTTGATGAGACTGGTAGGGCTCTTCTCTGGGGGAGGCTTACTAGTTTGTCGGATAGTTGTCTGATTGCACTTCAGAACAAACAGAATGAGTTTGAGAAGTACAAAGCCTTTTAATGATGACGATTGATTCTGGAGATTCTTCAAAACAAAAGGTTAATGAAACTCTAGGACTATTAGCATTAAAAGACATTGAAATTTAAAGAAGGTTGGAAAATAAGAGCTATGAAATTTCGTTCTCAATCAGAAACCGATGAATTGTCAAAAAAAGAAGGTTCTTTTAACAAGGTCACAACTAGAAGGTTATCTCAAAGAGAACACAAAGGTCATTTCGGATTTAAAGGTTAAGGAAGAAAAAGATATTGACAAGATGATTGAAATGGACAAACAGCCTCTAAAGTACTTGAACGAAAATTGTTTATACTCGCGTAATCAGTCAATTTCAGACCATTCATATGTTAGCACCAAATGTGTGACATATAATGGATTAGACTAACCTTGCCAATCCAAGGTACCTCAAGAAAGCTCAATCTTGAATGCCCCCGTTTGTATGACGATCCATATGATACTTCTGATCCTGCAAACAGATTTGGTTCCCTTGAAAGGAAGAGACCTATGACTCTTGAATAACGAGAGTAGATCAAAATTGAATAAAAAATTTGATTAAACCATATGATTACACAAAACAAATAGTCTTTATGAAATTTTCCAAAGCACCCCACTGGAGTATTATTTATTCAGTTGGAACGCGGAAAGGAAGTAAGGAATACAATGTGGAGAAAACCGTTTGTTAGAACAAAACCAAACATTGCTAAAAACGTGGCCTTTCTACCCGTTTCGGAATCCATTAGTAAAAGTAGACAAGTTTTTAACGACATGACATTTAACATCAATCAATTTAGGGAAATTGTTGATCAAACTTGGTTTAAACATACTAGTGATTGTTTCCGCGTACCAACTGCTCATGATATGGAACTTTTGATAAAAACCTTTCTAATGCCCTTTTCCTATAAAACACAAAATGATTAGATTTCGTTTTGAAACATGTGAACTTAAAACGGAAATGCATGAAGATTTTGAGTACGTTAAATCCCTTGAAAAAGAGATTGACGAACTTGAATCTGAGAAGGCTGATTTTTCAAATATGTATGATCTACTTCTTGAAGAGTGTGTGTCTAAAGATATTATATGTTCATATTTGCATTCTTTGTCTGAATTAAATGCTCATACTGAATTGCAATGCATGTATCTTCATAAAGTCAAAGAATGTGAATGTCTTGCACAAAAGCTGTCGAAACAAACTGAATCTGTTAATAACGAAGTTCATAATAAGCTTTTAAAGAGTTTTGCTAAACTTGAAAAAACACTTATTTCTCTTGAATTTCTTTACAACTCCTTGTGAAGAACAGTTGAAAAACAACCCAGTTTGACGAAGGAAAATGCTTCAAATGTTATTTCAAAGAACAGTGACATCAATATAATGAAATACAGGATTTATAAAGCTCAATGCAAGTCAAGAACATAACAATAGTGAGTGAAGAAAAGAAACTCATCGAGAATGCACATGGGGAGAAGTTTTAAGGGGAAGTCTGTGGAATTCTCTGACTGCTATCTTGATAAACCATCTGTTGTTCGACAACCAAATGCTCAACGGATTCTAAAACCATCAGTTTTAGGAAAACCGACTCCTTTTTCAAATTCTCCTGAAATGAGAAGTTTTCAAACGAAAAAGCCATCGGTTAACAAAAACTAATGTGGTTCGGATGGTTTGGTTTTAAAACAAAGTCACTCAACAGTAATTTTCCTACAGATTATAAAATAAGCAGTTCGAAACACAAATGTGATTGCACCTGGCCCCCCCTTTGGATTAACCCAAAGCATGTGTCATTTTCCAGTCACCTAAAGAATTGTAGGGCAATGACATGGTTCATAACTTACTACCTTGAGAAAGCAGAAAAGTGCAACAACTTTAGAAAGACAAAGACAGTGAATGGAAAACCTAGTATGATTGATCCTGCTTGATTAACCCCAACACTGCTAATGGTTGCAAACCAAAACCCTATGGAATTGTGACAAGCATCAATGAGTAGTCGGGGTTTCAAATAAAGTGTTCACTTAGGAGACATAGGAAACAAAAGCCTTTTTTTGAAGTTCAATGACTTGCAATGTCCTACATGCAAAAAAAGTACCTTTTACAATACCAAAATCAGTGATTGGGAATGTGTTTTAATACCTTCACGTTAAAATCCTCTTTGCTTTGCACAGAATGAAGGACGCAAAAATACATAACACAACAAAGGATATGTGCCTCGTTTTGAAAAGGACAAGTGAATCATACAGTAAAACCAGAAGACTTGATCCCCAAAAGGACCATAGGTTTTCACACTAATAATAAAGACTCACTGTCCCTGAGAAAAACAAGGACTCCTAGGATCGTTGTCTTAGGTGGCAACAAAGGTAGAATTTCTCCTTGACTTGTTTTTTTCTTAGGAGGGTTTTCCAACTGGGAAAGCTACTCAACTCTTGCACGGAAAGGTTTTGGAAAATGAACCCACACATGGTTCAAATGTAGTTATCCTCATATTCTGCAAGCAAAACAAACTTTGGGTTTAAGTGCGGTACATCATTCTATGGTTTAAATGCATCAAAGAATTGAATTAACTAGTAGATGCACTCTATTACATTGCAAAAGCAGAAAATCTTATAGAGTGTGGTTGCTAGAAATTATGATATCTAAGAAACCAGTGCCAGAATGGTTTCACAAAAGATGAGCTACATCTAATGGTGTCTGCTGAAAATAACACTTCAGGCCCCGTTCCTCAATGTTCAAATGACGTTTTTAATCAACGCTTAAGGGTCATAGCCTCGTTCTTCATCAAATGACTATCTGATCATAACGTTCAGAACTCGAAATTTCAAGACCACTGAAATGAACAGTCAAGTGTTCAAAGCTGGTTCCAATAGTTGTTCTCTTCTACAGTTGAAACCAAAGACCGCTACATTCACGACAAGAGTTGGAAAATAACTATCTACAATCCCCTTTTAATAAATAAGCTATTGCTTTGCTCCTTGAGGACTAAATTAGGTATATTATATTTATTAATAACAACGAGTATCTGACAATAAAAGATAGAAAAATGTAGTAAATTCCAAAAAGAATCTGCGCGACATGTCTGTCTTGGAATCGTTTATCACGTTACGTGCTTAGAAATGGCCGTATTAAACCTTTTGACAAACGCGGTGTGTAAATGAAGTTCTACGTGCGAGAGTTTCAAAATAGTTTCTCTAAAACAGGTCATTTTAATGTGTTCTATAAATGGCTTAGGTGCAAATTTCAGTACATACACGCGGAATTCAAATTATAAAGGAAGGTGTTTATTTGAAGTGATCACTAATCACAACTGTGGAAAAAATTAACGTTTCACGCGTCATTGGAGCTGTTCTTACGTCACAGACATTCAATGTTCTTTGTTGGCCCAGCCGGTGCCCGCCTCCAAATCTACTCCATATACACTAAACCCCCCAATTCTCCAAACCTCCAATTTCCGAATACCCAATCTACCGTCCACCCAACTACAATACACACACACAACCAAAGCCAATACATCCCACCCAACCCACCACCCCCTAAACCAAACTACCTCCACCCCCCTTCTACCACAACTACCTTCCCAATCAACCACCACACACACCAATCCAACACTAATCAAAACCCTAATCCACCCCACCCATCTCCTCCCCCCCCCCCGAATTCCCCTTAAAATCTATCACCCCCCCCTCAATAACTTCATTCACAAACAAAATCTCCACATCATAATATAGTTCTACACCCAATAATCCCAACACTAACCCAAAACCTTTCAACCACAACCCCCTTCCCACTATTGTCTCTATCCAACCCCCACACCATAAACCAACACCCCAAAATCACTCACTCCCTCAACCATCTACTCCCACTAACCAACCCCCCAATCACACCCCACCCTTTCCAACTGCCTCCATATACACACATCATTCAACTCCCAAACCGCAAGTTGTATAACCCCAACCAAAACAAACAATACCCGCCCCCTAACTACCCACCTACCCACCCCCACACGATGTCCACACCCACCAAAACTCACTCACCCAATTTACAACCGTATTCAGCCCCAATCCTAAACCAAACCCCTCATACAAATACCACTAAACCACAAATCTAACACTCTTCACACCAATATGACCCCAACTGCCTCTAGAATTGTGTTAATATTACTAAATCCCTCACCATAATGTGTCCCACTTATCTTACCCCCCTGTAAATACTTAATCATCGTACCCTTCAACCATCTGCCTCATATCCCAAACCGTCCCACTGAGATGAGAGATTAACTATCCCCCCCTAACCAAATTAAGAACCCTCCCCCTCCCCATTATACATCAATTACTTCTACAAACTCAATGCAAACCCCCTTATAATCCCCCCATATACAACAACCCACTTCTCATAGTCTGGGTATTTCAACGAGTTCCTTCCACAATAATTATCTTCCTCTCGCCAATCTATAAACACCGCCCACCCACCCCACTGTAATATTACAAGCCGCAATACCACCACCTAATATCTAACTCGTTCCACTTCCTCACAAAGCACTACCAAACCTAACTACCAACACCCCCCTCTACCCCCCTACGCTCCTACATCCCGTACCCCTCCTCTTCACTGTAACTATACGTCCCACCAACCCATTTTTCCCTCACAGCACCAACAGTCCTTACCAGACATACACATTAGCTACCAGTACACATATAGTCACCAGAAAATTGACCATATAGTCTATACAAGATTCCCCTTATAGGGCTACATAATTACCTTTAAGTCCAAGAATTAACCCGTGGTCCCAGAATGTACCTTGTAGACTCATAGACTTAACAAAAAAGTCTACAGAAACCCAAGTAGCTCCACCAGCGCACATTACCTTGATAGCATCACCCGCAATAACTAATAGGACTACACCGCATAAACCTCTGAACTACCTTTACTTCTTCACACCCCCTATGGATTCGAAAAATATCCCGCACTGCATCTATCAACTCAAATCAATTTATCTAGGAGTAGTTGTGCACAAAACAAGGTAAAATGTGCAATTACCAGCACTTGAACTCACGTATATCCTCACACCCACGGCATTCCTCCACTCGATCTTCATGTACACCTAGAATCGTACTTGTTTCCTTTTACAAACTTCACAGTGTACAACCTCCCTCCAATTGTAGCTACACATTTAACATTCACCCACTTACTACTAAGAAGTATCCACTGGTTGACTCATATCCAATTGGTGAGAAGGTCTGTATACATTAATGATGTGTGTGTGTGTTCTTGATACTCGCCTTATTAGTCTCTTCTCCTACCAATCATAATCTACACTGGACTCGAATCTCCTATGCTTGGTCCTTGAATGACCAACAGGATTTGAGTAACCTTTCTAGTGCTTCAAATCTCCAACAGTCATTTTGGATAACAATGCACTATGACCCTCGACCATATCATCTTACTCAGTCTCCAACACACTATCCCCACCCCAACTCCGTGCACATCATTCCCTCGCCTTAGCTATGACGCACATATCCAACATTTTGCTCTCTTGCCAGAGCCACCTCAATACCACTCATCCAACCGCGCCAAACCCCACATTAATAAAAATATACCCTTCAGACCACCCACCTCCCACATACAGATACATAACTCCCGTACCCCTGGATCCACCCCCTATTCAGCAACAACCCTACCATAAGGTAATCAAAATCTTACTCCTCCCTCCTAAACCATCAAACCGATATACTAAAATTCGTATACCTATCCGTCATGACCCGGCCACAAATCCCCCCATCATATTGTCCAATAATCCCTACCCACCCTAAGCTATCCCCACCACCCCATTCGCATTATCATACCCTACACCCACAAAGTACAATCCCCACTTGTCTATCATCTCTCACATCTGCTTCTTCTAGTGCTTATTTGATCCCACCCACCCCACAACCCCATACGTGTGTCACCCGCCATACCATCACCTTATCCCATGACTAAGGCCCACCCTCATTACCACTCAATTAAGTACACATGAAGTCCCAAAAGACTGTGAGTATCACCATGGGACAAACTGGAATTTTTGTGACATACATTTGTGTCAATCAATAACGCTCGATATAAGACACGAACCCCAAATACTGTCCACACATATCTATGACTCAACACCTATGTCACTTCTTTTTTTCTTGCTACACAATGTAAGGCTATGGTATATTCTGACCCCATTTTCCATAGACACGCAGAACCGTGATCTCATACCCCAGCTCTAGGAGCTTGATGTCGACCTAAAGAGCTTGCTCATTTAACGCCAAAAAAATATTGATGAAAGGCACCACCCGCTGGAGTGATGCCATCTACATACATCCCGCTTCGCTCCTCACATGTGCCCTTAGCAAATACACTATTTTAACTCAGATCCATTCCGTAGACCACCGTACCGCCCGAGATGATGCAACGGACTAAAACTAACCACACTTAAATGCCACTTCCTATGGCAACAGGTGCACAACGGAAACCTCTCCACCTCATCTCCATTCTCTTCCTGTCTTTCTACACACCGTCGTGTGCTCGTATAAGCCGTGCTTTGTTTTTCCAAACCCAATACATATCATCATTCCTCACCAACTCCCCCCCCCCCCCCCCCCCCCCCCCCACCCCCCCCCCCCCGTACGCACGGCCCCGCACCCTCCCTGGCGCTGGACAGCATGGGTGCCATCCGCCTCAGTACCGCCCCCAGCGCCCCCCCCGGCGCGCACACCATCCGCCTTGTTTTTTCTTTTCTTACTCCTGCTTTTCCCTACCTCCACCTTCCTCCCCACAAATATACTCCACCATCAATATACCCCACATTCCCCTGTACCCCACCCCCTACCCCCCCCCCCCCCCCCCCCCCCCACCACTACCCAAACACCCACTCCCACCCCTCCCATCCCACCCCCCCCCCCCCCCCCACCCCCCACCCCCCCCCACCACCTCCCCCCCCCCCCCCCCCCCCCCCCCCCCCCACCCCCCCCCCCCCCTGCCTCCCCTCCCCCCCCCCCCCTTTCCCCTCTCTCCCCGCTAAGAAAAGGAATGTGTTACGTTTCAGTGCGCTTACCCCTTACCGTTAGAAGGAGAGTCTGCGCTGAACATATGGTTTTTCAAAAAATGTTGAACCATTAAGTTTTCAAGAATTTCTCGATTGTCAAATACATCATCTTTCAAAATTGTGGTGTTCATCATACTCCAACCCTCACAATGTTTCATAAAGACAACAATTTTTCAATTGGTCCTATTTTTGAGGGGGAGTTTTTCGAAAAACTAAGTTTTAATGGTCTTGGGGATACATTAACACGACAACGCTTTGTATTCATAAACATTATCAAAAAATTTCCAAACATTCATGCTGACTATTTTCTCCCACTGATTTTTCAAAGGGACATATTATAATCACAAGGTATTTTAAAAACTAGTGTTTATTATTTAAAATAAGGGGAGAAAATGTAATTTAAAATATGATCTAATTCGACTAATGTTGCTGAAGAAAAGAAAAAATGTTTTATGGTTCGATCTTATAACCCACAACATCTTATATTTCACGACGAATCTGAAGTCATAGGTGGGGTTAGGTTAGGAATCATTCCTATGATCCACCAGAACCGGTAGATTCTACCCAAGGGATAATCCAAAGTTAGAAATAACAGTCCTATTTAGGTATGATTGAGATGAATGTATATGTGAATAATGCGACTAAGATTGAGTTAAAACTGGAACATTCACAATATCGGTGGTTAGTATGACGTTCTTGGTAAGCATTGAAGGCGTTGAGAATGATGTGAAAAAAGAAATGTATGGATAAAGGGTCTCTAAAGAAAGAAGCCCTTCCACACAACCTTAAGGACAGAAAAACCGGGTGTTAATACCATATCTGTCAGAATCACAAGTTGATTGCTGACATTGAAAAAGGACATCATGGACCCAGTGATGCAATGCACAAACCCTTTCCCAGCCATTCAGGTTTTCTCTCCAACAGAAAACTTGTCTCATTTGTCACGGAGATATACACGTTATCTATTGACATCTCATTCCGAGATCGTTGATATTGAATAGGTTGGCAATTGCTCAAGGCTTCCGAGGACATAACAAAAAACCAAAAATGCACTAATTGAGTCTAGAGCCAATGATGATCAAATAAAAACCTCGTTAGGACCATTCCATTTCAATAACTCTTTGTTTGAACATCATCAAGTCTCACAATCTAGTTAACAAGTGTCTACGCTAATATCCTTGTGATATTTGCCAGAACATCCGAGTGATACTATAAGTATATTCACAATGAAGATGGAAATCCTGCTTGAGTCAGCATCAAACAAGCTCTTGGTAGGTGACTTGCGAGATTCTATATGAATCAAACTTGTGACAACTGGATATCGATTTGGTCTAGTAAATGAATTGACGGTTGATGAATTTTGATAAAAGATTAAAACTCCCGATGTGTTACAAAAAACGCTTATTGAAAACATCGCATAATGTGTAAAGAACTACAGCCGCCCGCCACCCCCTTCTGCGTCGTTTCAAAAAGCTCTCTACTTCCTTGTGACTAACACTCCAGAGATTATCACTGATACTCAGAGCCTAGACTCCTCCACCGTAATACAGGACAGCAGCATCTCCACGGTGGTGACACACCTCGGACGGTGATGTCACCGAGATAGAGAACCTGCACTCCTCAACCCACTCATAGTACGTTTACCCATTCCATAACACACATATTCCCACCTGCATCACTTTTTCCAATATCGTCCCACAAAACTATCTGTTAGCTAATAGGATCTTAAAGGAACAAAAGACTTCTGCTAACTCTGATTTAAAGCTTTCAAGATAATGCAAAAGTATGAGCCATGTTGGTCAAAGACATAAGATCGCCAAGATGGCATAGACGATAAAGATAATGACAAAGGCTCAAAGTCTAGATGCAAATGCATGAAGGAACAAACCTTACAACAAAAAGAACAAAGGAAAAAGACCAAGGGCCAACATGAGCTTAACGACAAAAACAATCTCATTGATCTCATGAAGGGGAGGTCAGTGTATCATTGAACTCACTTCGGGGGGAGATTGTTGCCATCAAAATATTGAGTCCGGAAAGGAAGTTCGTTCATTACGTGTACGAGTCTCGGTCATTTAATTAGTTAATGTTGTAATAGAATAATATCGGGAATCGGGCTTGATAGTTAATCTAATATTGTATATGTTTCGGGTTTAATCCCAAGCAAAACCCGAGCCCGGGTCCTAGTTAAATATCCCGCGCGTTATTTAACGCGACGGGGTATATAAACTCTTTTCTATTTAGAAAAGAGTTAGTTGTTCATTTCTAAATCTTTTCCTTTTCCAAAATTCTCTCATCTCTCTCTCTCTCTTCTTTCTCTCTCTAAAACAACTCACCTCCTTTCTCTTTTCTAGATCAAATTCGTGTATGATATATATGTTATGAAGTGATTACGGGATCCTACAGTTTCCATTTTTAGAAAGTTGTCGAAAGTAAGGATAATATAATCCGAACTTTATATTTCGTTATTTAATTAACTAACATTACGAACCCTTTGCTTATTATAGACGTTATTTAAAAGTTTAGGCAAGTTTGACTTTCAAAGTCAAATTTCGTAGTTGACTTTTTACCCCAAAATTACCCAAACTTGACTTTGCCGTAAAACGTTTGATATTAAGAGTTATAAGGCCCACATTATATCTAAACGGATCTTAGAACATCCTTTATCATTTCCAAAAGCCTAAAATAAATTTCAAAAATTTCTCGACACACCACGGTAAAGTCAAACTTTCTGGTCAAACATGGTCAACCCAAAACTCATGAAAATGACATTTTTGACACAATCTGACTATCAAAATACGCTTAACTAGTCTATATAATTATACTAAAACCATCAAACCTTAGTAAATAACAAAACAAGCTTTCAATATTTTCCGCACTTGAATCATCTAGCAATAATCATATACATGCAATAATCATAATTAAATCACTACAAAATATAACTAGAAGCTTACAATACTATCAAGAAAATCAAATTTTGTTTCTCCCTTGGTTGCTTGAAATTGGACGAACCCAACAAACCTAACCAAACCCTTTTTCAATCAACCAACTTTAATATAACAACAATCTAACTAATTTGAATACACCCTTATACTCAAAAATCACATGAACCAACCAAATATCGAACTTCCTCAATACTTAATGCATGTGAGGTTTCTATAGTGGGATTTGTAGCTCTTGAAACAAGGATTAAGATGGTATAATTTGATTTAATTGCATGCCGAAAAATAAGTCGAAAAACTATGTGTTTGTGTGGTGTCCAGTCGAAGAGAGGGAGGAGAGGACAAGGATGAGTTTTTTTTTGTAAAATGTTTAAGTGTGTGTGGTGTTATTTATAGGAAGAAACTTTGGAAACTTGGCAAAACTAGTCCCTCCATCCTTAATCTCTTTTAAAGTTAATACAAGGCATTTCTTTTATTAATAAAATCGGCCAAAGACTCGGGTCACACCACGTTTAATAATATTTGAAATCCGTCCCACAAATTTTTCTTTAAAACGTTTAATAAATCGTTTAACCCCGTAAAACACGACCTTTAAACACGGTTTTTACAAAAACTCGGGGAAACGTCGTAAAATACAAAAATAACATATTTACGCTCTTGGAGCATCAAAATACATTTTTCTGACTTTCTTAGACACTAAAAACAAATAGAAATTCAACCACGGATTGAAATTACCTTATAAAAGGAAATTCTCATCAATCCTTATATAGCATAAATGACTATAATTATTTACGTAGCAAAAGTAATTATCTTAGCTCGGGATAGACGTTGACTTGAAACTCGGGTTGTAACAACCTTTAATTAATTTTTGAAACGAGGAAGAAACTCATTTGGAGGGAAACACGTCTTTTATTAAACTAAAATACAAATTTGTCACATGGAGTTCCTTGACCTCTAGTATAATTTCAAACTTAGCCCTTTCCTTGTCTATTAACACTACAAGTTGAAACAGTTTGCACCATTAGTCCTTTGTGAACCATATTTAATCGTTAGTCCTTATAGCTCATTAATCGTAAAAAAAGCTCAAGTACTTCAATTACAACAATGATTTCAACAACAATTAATTATTGTTTCATGGTTTCTACTTGATTTTGTAAAATCTCAAGAAAGTTTCAATTATTTTCTCGGTTTAAATCAAAGACTTATAAAATCATGTGAACATTAATTGATTTTAATCCACAACAAAAATCACTTTACCTACTTAAGATCCTACAATTCATTTTCACTTCATAATTTAACAACTCATTCATCATGACTACTTCAATCATAACTTTCACAACAGACAGTCAAATGCATAACAACATTATGGCAGCTGGATCAAGATATCATCCACCAATGCTTGCAATGAGAAGATATGCTCAATGGCAATCACGTTTCCTAAGATACATTGATACAAGACCAAATGGTGATGCCTTAAGGAAATGCGTTCTTAAAGGTCCATACAAGCTCACTACTGCACAATCCCAGCTGTACCTGCAACAGATGATACTCCAGTAGTTCCAAAATGAACAGTAGTTGAGACACTCTTGACTATGTCTCCTGAAAACAAAGCTCATTATGAATCAGAAAAGGAAGCAATCCATTTGCTATTGACTGGAATTAGGGATGAAATCTACTCAACTGTTGATGCTTGCAAGACAGCTTATGAAATGTGGATAGCTATTGAAAGGCTACAACAAGGGGAATCTCTCAACATTCAAGATAGCTTTGTTGTTTCTTTGTCATCATCCACCTTTTGCTTCTTTGAACTCTTGTTCTAACTCATCTCCTGCTCTCTTTAAACTACCTTCCACTAAGTCTGTTCTAAAGTCAACAAATGTATTTACCCTATTGTAAGCTTTGTCTAACATCTTCTGAATAGAATCAAAAGATTTGTTCTTTAAGTCTTTGAGCTTCTTTCTTTCCATATTCTTCAGGTAAGTACATATGATTTCTCTTTGTTGAGCTTGGGTTGGTGGTTTGTTCCTCTTCTCTTCTGCACTTTTAGCAGCAAAGTGCTTTCTTCTTTGCTCCAAGAGTTGTTGAAATAATTTTGCCTTTTCTTTAACAGACAAGTCTTCTTGCTCCTCTGCTTACAGTCTTTGAGCCAATTCATGATCAGCCTCAATCTTAGCCTGAATATCATCCCATTCTTCAATCAAAGCAACATTGGCTTTATCCTTCTCCCTTGCAAGTTTCTCCTCTTCATCAAATCCAGCTTGTATATTTAAGGCAGCTTCTTCATTAAGCATGATTTGAACTTTCTTCTTCATAGGCTTCATAGGTTCTTCTATCATTATTCCTTTACCCGTGTCCTATAATTGTTGTGAAGAAATTGTTGTTGTTGTTGTTGTTGTTGTTGTTGTTGTAGATGGCTCTTGAAAAGCAATCCCTTTCACCTTGGGTTTTGAAGTTTTTAATGTAGTATGTGCTTGAGCCAAAGTAATTTCTTTAGTAGTTATTGTAACAGTTGTTGCAGCAGTACTAACTTGAGTAGCATCAACTACTTCTTCAACAACATTTTCATTTTGCCCTGTAACAAATACTTCCTCACCATCTAAAGCATCCACATCAAACATTTCTTCTCCAATTTTGAACATTAAACCAGGGTAAGTCTTCATCTGCATCAATAGCATTAATCCTCCCTTGTTTGGATGCATCTCACACTAAACTTTCTTTATCTCTCAGAGGATTCTACCTTGCTGTAGCACCAACCTTCTTATCTTTTCTGCCCATGAGTTCTTGAACTTCTTTTCTTTTCAAGCTTCCTGACCCTCCTTTTCAAACTAGCAATCTTATTAGCTTGAGTAGTCTTTGTCTTCTCCAAATCAAGAACCTTCTTTTGTAAATTGGTACATAGTTCCATTAATTCATTGAGTTTAAGTCTATCCTCATCACTTATGTGTGTTACCTCTTGCGAGCAGTGAATCATTGGAAAGTTTAGATCATCTCATTACCTAGTTTGAGCAATAGTATCCCTATGGTTTCTTGACACCTGGGACCACCACCTGAAGTAGTTCCTAAGGAATTAGATTCATTAGGTGTTGCCTTGGATCGGGTCTTAGTTATGTTATCACTATCCTGCTCTGCTTCTAAGCTAGAAGCAGTAGTGATGCCTCACAAACTGTCACCCAACTCCTTATGGACAGCCTCATCTGCAACATTTTCACTAGGATCACTAGGCTGAGGTACCTGAGTGTCCTTTCTTTTAGGCTTCCTAGGTTTTTGTGTCTTTTGAGGTTGAGGAGATGGTTGAATAAAAGTGGGTGTGTGATGGGGATCAGTTGGAATTGTTGAACCTTCACCCATTTGTGATTGGTTTTGTACCACCATTGTTGGAAATAAAGGTGTTACTCTACCAGAAAACCCTTTTCCTACCCTTCTCATATTTGCAAAAATCTTTTTAGTGTGAGAGGGTGCAACATAAATTCTGTTATGAGTTGGCAGCCCATCAAGTTGTTGATTCAAAAACTCTTGTATAAACCTTGGATACATAAAAAACTTCCCAGACACATTATCCAAGTTTCTGATCATACCTTCAAAAATGAACTTTGAAAAGTTAAATTTCTGATTTGTAGCCAAACAGATAATTACAGATGCCATAGTACTACTAAACTCATTCCATGCAGTAGTCTTTGAACTTAGACATTGTAGAATAGTATGAATCAGAAATTTACATTATTGGGAGAAGAATGGCTTATAGAAAGTTAGTTTTTGTGAAACTTTCTCATACCCCATCAATGCAAGTTGTTCAAAGATGGTAGAATTTGGTAAACAATTAATACCTTCCTCATCTTCTAGTTTAAGATCTCTTCTCACAGATGCTTCAGAGATAATTATCTTCTTGCTATCTACTAGGGCATGCAACTGTACTTCCCCATTGATAGTTTTGACCACGCCAGTAGACCAGAATTGTTCAATGCAAGAGATATATATATAGTGGGATTAACCGTTAATGCATATCTTATAGGTTGTGCATTCAGAAAATCCACAATTTGTTCAAACCCATCACTTTCTGCGGGTTTAGACAAAAATGCGACCATGTTATGAGTATCTGCAAACTTTAGGGTCGTCATTTGTGTTGGGTTTTGATGATGGATGATAAAATTGAGTTAGGGTTTATGATTAAAGAGTATTTGAAAGAGTGAAATTGATTAAAGAATCGATTGAAACCCTTAATCGAAGTATCTATGGAAAATACCCTCAAGAAGTATAACTTTCACTAGCTTAGTAGTTTACCCAGCTGTAGTAAGTTTTATGCCTCAGCAAGAATTAACTTACACCTATCAGTAGTAAGTTATGCCTAGCAGCATTAACTTTGAGTCACCAGCATTAACTTCAATTCCATTCCAAACAGCTTTTCCATCATTAATGTAACACTTTTCTTTGCTTTTCCTGCAAAATGTTAGTCCAAAAACCAAGAAAACACAAGCTATAGCAATTTTCACAATTATCATAGTATTAATTATACCTAGCAGAATTATAAGTTAACGTAAAAGTAGTAACCTCAGCAGTTTAAGTAAACAACATCACTATTTATTCTAAACAGAAGAAACTTTTAAATGGACATGTATAACTGTAATAATTCTACAAACCATTAAAAACATAAAGTATAACACCCCGTGTTTTAGGGTCATTTACGATGTCAATAAATTCACTATGTATTTTTAGTATTGTACGCGTTTGTTTTAAATCGTAAACATTAAGTTAAATCGCGTAAGCTAAAAATGATCATTCAATGTAAATGGGCATCAAACGATTAAATATTTACATCAAGCAAGTGATAAGTAATTATTTTGAGGATAATTATTAACTCTGTTCATTTTATTTTTATTGGTTGCGTAAAGTGTTTACGTATTGTGATAAAATACGTTTAGGCATACCCGGAACCACCAAAACTTTCTACGCTACAACAATACCCACAAGTGTACCCAATACCAATTACAAAATTACAGCAATATATATGTGTATGTGGCCGGATTCAAAGGGAAGGACACAAAGAAATATCACAAAATATTGCAACTTGCATTGTACTATACCAACTTAATAAAACCATAAGACTTTTTCAAGGCAAGACCATACCTACACCAAGAAGACTTCCATGTTTTACTCCCATTGTCCCAAGACTTCTTACATGCATCTTTGACTAGCTCATTATACATATAAGACTTATACTAGAAAGATACACACACACTTTCATTTCTAAAGGTGAAAAACACAAATCCTCTCCCCATTTTTTGCTCACATACCATGATCAATCAAATACACTCAACCATACAAAATTTTATTTACAACATATACACACATTCCTACATGATATCTAAGATGACCTAAGGTGGTTAGAAGGTTTGGTTTAAGGGTTACAAGTGTTTAAGCAAGGAAAGTTCCATATTAGGGTTTCACTTGGAATTAGGGTTTTCAAGTCTTGCAAGTTAGGGTTTGATTGCTAAACAAGGGTTTAGCTCTTGTTGTTCATCAACACAATATCTTTATGGTAATCTATATACTTCTTTATGAATTTACATTTTGATTTTATGAGTAATATATGTTCTTTGTAGCAAAATCACCATTAGGATGCTTTTAAAACACATGTATAACACACATTTTTACTTGTGTTTCTGATTTTTACACATTTTACCTATGTTATGTTGTTTAATAATATTAGTTATATGAGAATATTAATAAGTGTTGTACAATCTTGGTATTTAAGTATAAAAAGTTCAACTATAAACTTATAGTTAAAAGTTACTTAAGGAAAGTTATGATTTCATGTGATGGTTCATGACTTGTTAATCTTGATATCATGGACTCATGTGGACATATGATGGAAAAATGGACACTATTATATGTAAGACATAGTATATTAAGAATATTGGAAGACTTGTGGTAGTTTACTAAATAAAAAGTATATAAAAACAAAGTTATACAAATAAACTCAAAAAGATATTTAGGGGCTGTTTTGGCATGAATTTTTAGGCATGGATTTTATATTTTATAAACATACTACATCTCATGACGATTCCAAAAAGGTAAGAAACTCAAAAAACCGATTTATAACGAAAAAGATACGTAGTTTTACGATAATAACCGGAGTTATAATAGGAATTTTTTAAAAACTTGTTTTAAAATTTCTAAAAACAGAAGGTTTGGTATTTTTATTAAATCACACATATTTTTAGGATTCCAAAACAATAAGAAACGTAAATTTTCAATTAAAAACGAAGAAGTTATGAATTACGCGAGTTTATATACTTAAAATGTATAAAAATACTTTTATAAAACTATTTTTATAAAAGTTACTGTTCATCTCAGGAACATTTGTTTTTGTAAACCTCATAAATAAATATAACTTTCAATTACGAGATCGTGCTCGAAAGAATCACTAAAAACGGAGCTATAACGAATAAAATACGACATTTACGGGTTTTACGACAACTAAAACTATAAAAATAACTTTATAACTGGTGTGAACAGTAAAAAGTACTGTTCACCAGTAGGTCAAAAATATGAAAATGTAATATTTTGATAACTCGTCTTAATACGAAAGCGTGGACATAAGAAACGTAAGAAACGGGCTTAAAACGAAGAAATTGCGTCGTTTTTACTATCGAACTATTTATAAACGTTTTAACTTTATTAACACGATTTCACTAAAACGATTAGATGGTGATTAGCTATATAGAAATATACATGGTAGTAGTTACCCAATGTGATTAGTACTTATACGACCTATATTGGATTAGGTTGCATTCGATCATTACCGTGACGCATTTTCTGTGATATACTTGATATACGCTCACTCAAGGTGAGTTCATAGCCCCACATTTTACATGATTTGTTTTATAAGTTTTTGGGGTGAGAAACATGCACTGTTTTATAATTGGACACAAGTGGATAAGTTTTACATT
Organism: Tanacetum coccineum; assembly: GCA_026074375.1. NCBI lineage: Eukaryota > Viridiplantae > Streptophyta > Magnoliopsida > Asterales > Asteraceae > Tanacetum > Tanacetum coccineum. The sequence continues at coordinate 18,286 of BQNB010006956.1, read as the reverse complement.
ATGATTACGTGTTGCCTAAGTAGCGATAACCCTAGTTGAGCCCATTATCATGAACTGTCAGTTACTGGATTGTGAGCGCGAATGTTATGAATAGATCTATTAGGATTGACATCCCCGTTCGGGTGATTAGCTATCACTGGGCAAACGAACGTATACCATGTCGAACATAGGATGTTGCGGGTTAGAACATCATCACGGGCAATGTAGGCCATTTATATGGTATTCATTTATGTCGAGCTTCAGTGTCATGAGCTTAGGGCAACGTAATTACATTTATATGATGTCTGCATCTGTTGCATTATCATACACTTGGGAAATCTTGTGGTCCTACTATATACGATTTATCAAACCTATGAATTCACCAACATTATTGTTGACGTTTTAAAGCAATGTTTTTCAGGAGGTCAATAAGCACGAGGTGCAAGGGATACATTGGTGGTTTTGATTTGGATATCATGCATTAAAGATTTTGTCGCATTACATTTTATATATCTGTTATGGGCTAGAAATCTTTTGTAATTGAACAATGTGGTAAAGTGAAGTTCGGGGCTTATGTAACAAATAACTTTGTTAAATCCAATATATCGGTTTTAAAACGACTTTTGGTCGTTCTATATAATGATCTTGTGTTATTGGATTATGAAGGTAACACGCTCAGACCCCCTTATTCCGCTGCGACCCCACATTTGGGGTGTACAGAGTGGTATCAAGAGCCAATGTTATAGAGAACAGGTCAAATGTTTTTGCTGGACTATAACCATTTTCAAACATTGCATTCATAAAAAGGGGTTTATACGGGACATATATACATGCATGCATTCATGCATACACTAGTTGTTGCATTAGTTGGTTGGACTAGATGCATTCTTGATTGATATACATGTTATGCTATGAATGTATATTACTATAAGAGTCTTATATTAAATACTATTATCATGCTATTTTGGACTTTTCTGATACAGTCAGTCAGTTTCAGATGAATAGGGTCACACACACAGAGATATCCAGTCCGTTTGAGGACTTATCAGACATTGGATCACTAGGAGTTGTTGGACCTGAGCCGAGGGACTGCCCTGGATGTTTAGAAACCATATGTGAGGTCGCCTTATAGGCCTGCCATCACAAGACTAGCATACCTGGCCACGTCGTGCCACAATCACACCCCTACCAGGTTTTGTCCTAGAGCCAGTATATCCCGAGTATATGCCACAGGAGGACGAGGTGTTTCCGGCTGAGGAGCAGCCACTGCCTACTGCTGCCTCACCCACTACTCAGTCACCAGATTATGTTTTGGAGTCCAATCCTGAGGCGAACCCAGAGGAGGATGACGACGAGGACGCTGAGGAGGATCCTGTCGATTATCCTGCCGATGGAGGAGATGACGGCGATGACGAGATGAGTCAATCAGAGGTTGATGATGTGGTTGACGTGAGGATGATGACGAGGAGGAGGTGGAGCACTCCAGCATCCTAGACAACTCTGAGGTTGTTTACTTTACCAATGATGATCAGGCCTCATCTGCGGAGGAGACTGAGTCGTTCGAGACCGATGAGTCTGCGGCCACACCACCACCACACCCTGCATATCGTGTGACAGCTAGGATTTCTATTCCAGCTCCAGTACCTACACCAGTATGGTCTGATGCAGAGGTTGCTAGACTTCTCGCTATATCTACTCCACCATTATCATCGCTCTCCCCATGGTCATCACCACTTCCCCAGATACCTTCTCCACCACTACCCCCAATACCATCTCCATCACTACTAGTATCACCACCACTTCCAGTATCATCACTAGTACCTGTGTTATTTCCATCACCACCTGCTAGTCCTATTCGTTCGTTGGGCTATCGAGCTACTTATACTCCCGGCTGAGAGCCTAGCGCATTCTACTTCCATTCACTACCCTTACCACCACCATCTACTCTCCCACACCAGACCAGCTGCACTATCATCAGGGACGCCACCCTTGCATTTACTCTCTACTACGGGAGAAATTAAAGCGGTGGTTAGAAGTCCTGCAAGGACTACGGAGCCCCTCATTAGTAATTAGATAGATCTCTGTCACATCTTCTTGTGTGCTGCTACGCTATGTTCTACCGAATAAGATAGAGAGAGTTGGTCCAAAACATCATCGCACTTCTCTAATTCGGGCCTATCACCCCTGATCCAATTAATCCGACTGTCACGGAGAGAGATTCGTCTGATGGTGGCTCGACTAGACCAACGTAACTAGAGGTCTTATAGGCAGACGATGTTTTGTAGCTCTACTCTATGGATAGGGGAGGATCAGGCGTGATCCGGAACGGAGAGATGTTGGATTTGGGATCATCCGTACTCGTAGGATTGAGATAGTTGTGGACCCTGCCATGGGGGCCCAGTTAGATACTCTGTCCATTCACAGAGTTAGGTTGACATATGACAGCATTTAAGACTAGGGTTAGGTAGGACACGGATGAGATTTATACGAGGTTAGACGATGAGCAGTCTGGCTGACAGCTATTGGCTGGTCGGCTCAACATGTTGTTTAGGGATAGTTCTGTACATGTACGTTACGCTAGGGAATCATGGGAGACTGAGGCTAGGATGTTGCTTGAGAGGCTTGGGGACGGATCTATGGATTGCATGTGTTCTTGCGCGGCAGGGTTATGTCGCTACGTTCCACTGTGTTTTGCTCAGCAGTCCACATTGTGAGTGTTACAGTCAGAGACTCGTAGGTAGACCAAACGGTGATTACAGAGATGCTTGGCGGCCAGCTCTTCCAAAGGAGGCAGAAGCATGCTCACAGGGGGCAGTGCACTTGAAGCTGATAAGAGACTTCAAAATCAGATGACAGATGTCGAGAGACAGCAGGACCGCAAAGGTCCTGCTCAGCCAGAGCTACAGGAGGATAGGGATTGGTAGGGCAGTTCCTAGATTCTGTTATGGCTAGTTGTTTTGTACAGCCTACTAAGTATTACAGGTTCAATCCCGGCTAGTATAGCTTTAGGTTGTTATATTCTTTTATCTTGTTAGCTAATTGTGTGAATCATGTTGTATCTGAAACTCACGTCCATGTATGTGTTTCCAATTATATTATGGAATGGTGGTATTATTTTTCTAATATGTTGTAAATCGAATTTGTTGTGAATGAATGTCGATTTGGTTATATCTTTGTTGATTACAATTCAGTTGTATATTTCACTGTGTGATGTGATCTCATTTTACTTATTGGGTATATGTCATGTCATGGTTATGATTTTATGAAATCTAACATGTATTTTATTTTCTTGTGATTTGAAGAAAAATCGGACCAAAAAGATAAGGACCCAGAGGTTAAACCCAGAAACAACACTGGCCGCAACAGCCGCCACCACTACCACTATCACTAATGCCCAACTTCAGGCAATGATTGACCAAGGCGTTACTGCCGTTTTGGCAGCACGTGATGTAAACACGAATGGCGTCGACAACCACAATTCAGGAATAGGTGCTAGGAGAAACGAGTGGAGCCACTCGTGAGTACACTTACCTAGACTTTATGAAGTTCCAACCTCTAAATTTCAAAGGCAACCTCTATATTTCAAAGGCACTGAGGGAGTTATTGAATTAACTCAATGGTTTGAAAGGATGGAGACCGTTTTCCGCATAAGCAACTACTCTATGGAAAATCAGATTAAGTTTTCCACTTGTACTCTTCTAGCAAGTGCTCTAACATGGTGGAATTCCCATGTTATGACTATCAGTCATGATGCTGCATATGCAATGACTTGGGCCGATCTGAGAAAGAAAATGACTGACAAGTACTGTCCAAGGAATGAGATGAAAAAGCTCAAGGCTGAATTGTGGAATTTGAAAGTGAAGGGTACTGATGTGATAGGGTACAACCAACGTTTCTAGGAACTAGCACTACTGTGTGTTAGGATGTTTCTTGAGGAGTCTGACAAGATTAAAAGGTACGTCGGCGGATTGCTCGACATGATCCATGGAAATATTGTAGCATCAAAGCCGAAAACCATGCAAAAGGCTGTTGAAATGGCCACTAAACTAATGGATAAGAAAGTCAGCACCATTGCTGAAAGACAGGCTGAGAACAAAAGGAAGTTTGAAAACACTTCCCGAAACAATCAAAACCAACAACAACAGAACAAGAGGCAGAACACTGGCAGGGCTTATACTGCAGGGACTGGTGAAAAGAAGCCATACGGGGGATCTAAACCCCTATGCGCTAAATGCAACTATCACCACGACGGTCTGTGTGCTCCAAAATGCCACAAATGCAACAAATTTGGCCATTTTGCCCGTGACTGTAGGAGTGCGGGAAATGCCAACAATGCTAACAATCAGAGGGGCACTGGGTCAGGCCAGAAACCTACTTGCTTCGAGTGTGGAGTTCAAGGACACTTCAAGAGGGAATGTCCAAAGCTGAAGAACAACAAAAACCATGGAAATCAAGTTGGTAATGACAGGGCTCCAGCCAAAGTGTATGCGGTGGGACATGCAGGGACAAACCCAGACTCCAACGTCGTGACGGGTACGTTCCTTCTCAACAACCGCTATGCTTCTATATTATTTGATACTGGTGCCGATAGGAGTTTTGTGTCTACTGCATTTAGTTCCCAAATTGATATCACGCCATCTACCTTAGATCACTATTATGATGTCGAACTAGCTGACGGGAGAATAATTGGGTTAAACACTATCCTTAGGGGTTGCACATTAAATCTCCTGAACCACCCATTCAACATAAATTTAATGCCCGTAGAACTTGGTAGTTTCGACGCTATAATTGGTATGGATTGGTTGGCAAAGTACCAAGCAATCATTGTGTGTGCCGAGAAGATCGTTCGTATCCCCTGGGGAAATGAAACATTAATTGTTCACGGTGACGGAAGCAACCGGGGACACGAGGCTCGTCTGCACATTATCTCGTACTCCAAAACACAAGAATACATGCTAAAAGGATGTCCAGTCTTTTTGGCACATGTTACTACAAAGGAGGTTGAAGACAAGTCGGAGAAGAAGCGACTTGAGGATGTACCAATAGTTTGAGATTTTCCTGAAGTATTTCCTGAGGACTTGTCGGGTCTTCCTCCGACTCGACAAGTGGAATTTCAAATTGATTTGGTACCTGGTGCTGCACCTGTAGCACGGGCACCTTATCGATTGGCACCTTCTGAAATGAAAGAGTTGTCGGAGCAACTAAAAGAACTATCTGACAAAGGCTTTATAAGACCTAGTTCCTCACCCTGGGGAGCTCCGGTCCTATTTGTCAAGAAGAAGGATGGATCATTCCGGATGTGCATTGATTATCGGGAATTGAACAAGCTAACGGTGAAGAACCATTATCCGCTCCCAAGAATTGATGATTTATTTGATCAGCTCCAAGGGTCGAGTGTCTACTCGAAGATCGACCTAAGGTCGGGTTTTCACCAACTGAGGGTTCGAGAAGAAGACATTCCAAAAACCGCTTTTAGAACCCGTTATGGCCATTATGAATTTCAAGTTATGCCGTTTGGTTTGACAAACGCACTTGCCGTATTCATGGACCTTATGAATCGGGTGTGCAAACCATGTCTGGATAAATTCGTAATTGTCTTTATTGATGATATTCTAATATATTCAAAGAACAAGCAAGAACACGAGAGCACCTTAAGCTAATCTTAGACTTGCTTAAGAGAGATGAGTTGTATGCAGAATTTTCCAAGTGTGAATTTTAGATTCCCAATGTAGAGTTCCTTGGTCACGTGATTGATAGTGAGGGCATTCATGTGGATCCTGCCAAGATCAAATCCATTAAAGATTGTGCATCTCCTAAGTCACCAACAGAGATTCGTTAATTTTTAGGTCTTGCTGGGTATTATCAAAGATTCATCGAAGGATTTTCGAAGATTGCCAAACCGATGACCAAGCTCACCCAGAATAAGGTCAAGTTTGAGTAGGGTGATAAACAAGAAGCAGCTTTTCAACTGTTAAAGTAGAAGTTGTGCAGTGCACCAATCCTGGCCTTACCTGAAGGAAGCGAAGATTTTATTGCATACTGCGATGTTTCAAAGAAGGGTTTGGGTGTTGTGTTAATGCAAAGAGAAAAGGCGATTGCTTATGCATCACACCAACTAAAGATTCATGAGAAGAATTATACGACTCATGATTTGGAACTTGGAGCAGTAGTGTTCGCTCTTAAGATTTGGAGGCACTACCTGTATGGAACCAAGTGCACGGTGTTCACTGATCATAAGAGCCTACAACACATTCTTAATCAGAAAGAGTTGAACATGAGGCAACGTCGTTGGTTGGAGTTGCTCAGTGATTACGATTGTGAGATTCGATATCACCCGGGAAAGGCAAACGTTGTTGCTGATGCTCTAAGCAGGAAGGAGAGAGATCAACCATTAAGAGTTCGAGCCTTAGTCATGACTATTGGCTTGGATCTTCCCAAACAAATCTTGAATGCTCAGACTGAAGCACGAAAACCAGAGAACATCAAGAACGAAGATGTTGGAGGAATGTTGGTGGAAAACGCTAAAAATCCAGAGGCGATCAGGACGGAAAAGTTGGAACCTCGTGCGGATGGAACTCTATGCCTCAATGGCAGGAGTTGGCTACCCTGTTATGGCGATTTGCGGACTGTGATCATGCACGAGTCCCACAAATCAAAATATTCTATACATCCGGGTTTCGACAAGATGTACCAGGATATGAAGAAGCTATATTGGTGGCCCAATATGAAAGCCGACATCTCCACCTATGTTAGCAAGTGTTTAGACTTATGCTAAAGTCAAGGCCGAACATCAAAGACCATCATGATTGTTAAACAGCCTTAAGATACCTGAATGGAAATAGGACAACATCACTATAAAGATTTTGTCACAAAGCTCCCTAAGACGTCGCAAGGCTACGACACCATTTGGGTAAGTGTGACCTAACCACTAAGTTTGCAATTTTCCACGAGCCAATAAGAGAAACTGATCCTATGGATAAACTTGCAAGAATATACCTAAAGGAGGTTGTCACGAGGCATGGAATACCTGTTTCAATTATTTGCGATCGCGACCCGAGGTTCGCATCCAACTTCTGGAGGTCACTTCAGAATGCTTTAGGTACTAATTTGGATATGAGTACTGCGTACCATCCACAAACAGACGGGCAAAGCGAGAGGACAATTCAAACTCTCGAGGATATGCTGCGTGCTTGCGTGATCGATTTTGGAAAAGGTTGGGTTAATCACTTACCGTTAGTTGAATTCTCTTATAACAATAGCTATCACGCTAGCATCAAGGCCGCACCATTCGAAGCACTTTATGGTCGAAAGTGTCGTTCACCTGTTTGTTGGACCGAAGTTGGAGAAGCTCAAATCCTCGGTCCAGAACTAATTCAAGAGACGACTGAGAGAATCGTCCAAATCAAGCAAAGGATGCAAGCCGCTCGTGATCGACAGAAGAGTTACGCCGATCTGAAGCGTAAACCGATGGAATTCCAAGTCGGGGATAAAGTTATGCTTAAAGTTTCGCCTTGGAAAGGGGTCGTACGTTTTGGCAAACGGGGGAGTTAACCCAGTATGGTTGGAGACCTTTCAAGGTGTTAGGAAAGGTTGGAGAGGTTGCTTACAAACTCGAGCTTCCAGAAGAGCTAAGTAGGGTTCACAATACATTTCATGTATCAAATTTGAAAAAGTGCTATGCCGACGAACCGTTAGCCGTTCCGTTGGATGGACTTCATTTCGATGACAAGCTTCAGTTTGTTGAGGAACCCGTTGAGATCATGGACCGTGAAGTTAAACGGTTGAAGCGAAGCCGCATTCCACTAGTCAAGGTTCGATGGAACTCCAAGAGAGGTCCTGAGTTCACGTGGGAACGTGAAGACCAATTCAAGAAGAAATACCCACACCTCTTCACCAAGACCGCACCGTCGTCAAGTGCTGCATCGTAAGCCTTGAGGACAAGGCTCGTTTAACGGGGGAAGTCTATAACACCTTGTGTTTTCAAGTCATTGACGACGACGATAAATCTACTATGTATCTTTTGTATTGTACGCGTTTGTTTTAAATCATAAACGTTAAGTTAAATCGCGTACGCCAAAAATTAGTGTTCAATGTAAACGGGCATCAAACGATTAAACGTTTATATCAATCAAGTATTAAATAATTATGGTCCTTGTTTATTTATTTTTTATCGGTTACGTAAATTATATTCGTTTCGCGATAAAGTGCATTTACGCATAACCGGAAGCACGTTAATTAATCTACGCTTCAACAAATACCCTCGATTGTACCAAATACCCAAAGTATTATTAAATTTACCCATGATAATATTATCTTACACTTTATACATTGAAAATAAAGCAAGACACAAATGGATACAAGTTGACATCTTTTAAATAAAGTTACAACTAGTAACTTGCAAATAAAATGACTAGATATGTTTTTAACTAGCAAAAAGGCTTCTAGAAACCTTGTCCCCCCTCCTAACCCACGGCATACAACAACCTTGGGGAAACAAGGAGCACACATTTTACATACAACTTGGTTTTGTACATCACTTGCTCATTAAAAACCTAGCTAGTATTGTTTCCTTGACCAAAGACCAAGAACAAGCTTCCTTAAGACCATGAACTTGTCCCATGACCAACTATTGCATACCTTTTTGACCTTTTAAACACATATATTGCAAGTATCATGCAAGAGAGACACATATAACACTTTACACTTAGCTAAAAATCACAAAAACCCTCCCTTTTGTGCTCCTTCATCCCACGGCACCAAAAACCCTTAATACCAAATCCATACCAAATTTTCTACCACCTATACACATCTACATACATCATTCTTAAGACATTCTAAGATGTTTCCAAGCATTGGCTAACCATTTTCAAGCATTAATCAATAAAAGAGAAGTTCGGGTTTTCACTTGGAAAACTAGGGTTAATATTGTGCAAGCTTTGGTTGTTTCTAGTCCAAAACAATGGTTTCGATTGTGTTAGATTATCATCTCCATTTACATAAGGTCATCTAGAATCTTTATGATCTTACATTATATCATTATAATTGCCATACTGTTAGTTCTATTATTAGCTTAATCACCATTTAGGATTTTTTTTTTGATCATGTAAAAAGGGAGTTTTTACTTGTTGTCATCATATTGTACACTTTTATATATCTTATGATGTTAACGACATCATGTTAAAATGGACACATAAGTGATTTACACTCTTGGTTAAGCATAAAAATAATTATGTATTAATTAGGGTTTATAAGGTTACATAATATGTTACAAGTAAAAGAAAGGCAAATGACATATTAATGTTGATTATGGACTTTTAATCATGTTACTTGAACACTAAAATAAAGTCATGTTGGAAGAAATACACTTGTACACTTATGGGTTATATGTAAAAATGGCTAAGTATAAACTTGGAGTAAAAAGGTTACTTATGAAAGTTAAGGATTAAAAGTGTTAATATGGACTTGGTAATTTGGACATATGAGGACAATTATGGACTAATGGACTCTTATTATATGTAACACTTATGACATATATAAAATATAAGGCTTGTGGTAAAGTTATAAAGTGTAAAATATAAAAACAAGGTTAAAAATGGACTTAATAAGGTCACCCAAACTTTCTGTCCAAAAGTGTATAAAAATATATTTATTTTATATTTTTATAAGATAATACATCTCAAGACGATTCCGGAAAGGTAAGAAACTTGTCAAACGGATTAATAACGAAAAAGTTACGGTAAAAACAAGGTATACGATAAATAAACGGATTTATAAAAACTTTTTATAAAAATTATTCAAATAGCAAGTTTGGTATTTTTAACAAATAATACATATTTTTAGGATTCCAAAATGATAAGAATCGTAATTTTTCAATTAATAACGAACGAGTTATGAATTTCGCTAGTTTACGACAATTAATACTTTTATAAAACTATTTTTATAAAAAGTTACTATTCATGACAGAAATAATTATTATTGTAAACCTCATAAATAAGTATAACTTTCAACTACGAGAACGTGCTCGAAAGAATCACTAAAAACGGAGCTATAACGAATAAAATATGACGTTTACGGGTTTTACGATAATTAAAACTATAAAAATAACTTTATAACTGGTATGAACAGTAAAAGTACTGTTCATCAGAGGATCAAAATTATGAAAATGTCAAATTATGATAACTCGTCCTAATACGAAAGCGTGGGCATAAGAAACGTCAAAATCGGACTTAAAACGCGAAAGTTACGCCAGTTTTACTACAACGGGAAATATAAACGTTTTAACTTATTAAACACAATTTTTCCAAAACAATTAGATGGTGATTAGCTATATAAATACGCATGCTATAATTTACCCAATGTGATTAGTAACATAATCTGCCTTAATTTAAGTAGGTTAGCATCTGAACGTTTGGCGGGCGCATTATCTGTGATATTCTTGTTATTCGCTCACTAAAGGTGAGTTCATAGCCCCACGTTTTACATGCTTTTGTTTTACAAAGTTTTTGGGGTGAGAAACATGCAATGTTTTACAACTGGACACAAGTGGTTAAGTTTCATATTATGATTACGTGTTGCCTAAGTTGCGATAACCCTAGTTGAGCCCATTATCATGAACTGTCAGTTACTGGATTGTGAGCGACCGAATGTTAGAATAGGATTTCTATTGGGAATTGACAGACCCCGTTCGGGTGATTAGCTATCACTGGGCAAACGAACGTATACCATGTCGAACATAGGATGTTGCGGGTTAGAACATCATCACGGGCAATGTAGGCCATTTATATGGTATTCATTTATGCGGCTCAGTGTCCATGACTTGAGTGGCAATATAATCATTTAAAAGATGTCTGCATCTGTTGCATTATCATACACTTGGGAAATCTTGTGGTCCTACAATATATGATTTATCAAACCTATGAATTCACAACCACCATTATTGTTGACGTTTTTAAAGCAATGTTTTTCAGGGGATCATAAGCACGAGGTGCAAGGATACATTTGGTATTTGATTGGGAACATCAAGCTTTAAAAGATTTTTGACGCATTACATTTTGTATAACTGTATGTGGCTAGGAAATCTTTTGTATTTTTGAACAAGTGAAGCTTTCGGCTTTATGTAACAAATACTTTGTTAAACCCAATGTATCATTTTTAAACGACTTTTTGGTCGTTCTATATATATCTTTGTGGTTTTGATCTATGAAGAAACACAGCCCCGGACCCTTATGTTCCACGTGCGCCCATATTTGGGGGTTGTTTTACAGATTGGTATCAAGAGCCAAGGTTATAGAGAACCAGTCAAATGTTTTTTGGCTGGCCGACTAAAACCATTTACAAACATGCGAATTCATACAAAGGGGTTTTACACAGGACATACATATGTGCATACACTACTTGTTGCATTAGTTGGTTGGACTAGATGCATTCATAGTTGATATACATGTTATGATATAAATGTATATTACTATAAGAGTCTTATATTAAATACTAATATAAGCTATTTTGAATTTTCAGATTCAGTCATGTCAGATTCGGATGAATCGGGGATTACATACACGGAGGTTTCCAGCCAATTTGAGGATTTATTAGACATATGATCACCGAGAGCCGATGATCACGAGTACCTTGAGCTGCCTGAGATGCCAGAGGACCCATACGTGGAGGCCGCTCTTCAGGCCCCACCCTCTCCAGATTACGTGCATGGCCCTGAGGAGCCAGAGCAGGCCACGCACAGTCAAACCTTTTGCCAGATTATGTACTAGGCCAAGCATACAGAGATTGAATTGTGCTGAGGATCAGCCAGATGCTGAGGATGCCTCACCCACTGCTCAGTCGCCAGACTATGTCCCGGAGTCTGATCTTGAGGCGGACCCGAAGGAGGATGACGATGAGGACCCCAAGGAGGATCCTATTGACTATTCTGGTGATGGAGGAGATGACGGAGACGATGAGGATGAGCCATCAGAGGAGGATGAGGATGATGATGTTGACATGGAGGCTGATAGGGATGAGGAGCAGGAGGAGCACCTAGTTCCTGCCGACTCTGTAGTTGTTGCTTTACCAGCTACTGATCGTGTGACAGCTAGGATTTCTATTCCAGCTCCAGTACCTACACCATTATGGTCTGATGCAGAGGTTGCCAAACTTCTCGCTATATCTACCCCACCATCATCACCACTCTCCACATGGTCTTCACCACTTCCCCAGATACCTTCTCCATCGCTACCACTATCAACACCCTCACATGTGTTATCACCAGCACCACCTCCTAGCCTCATTCGTTCATTAGGCTATCGAGCTGCGATGATTTGGATGAGAGCTGAGGCCGCATCTACTTCCCATTCTCTACCATTACCACCACCCTTCATACTCTCCCCTACCAGACCAGATGCACCATCATTAGGGATACCACCACCCTTTCCCATATCAGTTCCTATTTCATCACCACCATTGCTACTACCATCTGCTAGTCGTAGGGAGAACAAACCTGAGGTTACCTTACCACCTCAAAAGAGGTTAGGTATCACTCTTGGTCCAGGATACGAGGTATGAGAGAGCTCATCTGCTTCTGCTGCTGCTGCTAGACTGGCTAGAGGTCTTAGGGCAGACTATGGCTTTGTAGCTACTATGGATAGGGAGATCAGGCGTGATCCGGAGAGAGAGATTGGATATGGGATCACCGACTCGTGGGACAAGATAGTTGAGACCCTTCAGGGGGCACCAGTTAGTACTGACACAGAGTTGGGTCGACATATGACAGCATTTGAGACTAGGGTTAGGCAAGACACGGATGAGGTTTATACGAGTTTAGACAACGAGCAGAGTCAGAGACAGCTATTGGTTGGTCGACTCAACATGTTGTTTAGGGATAGGCGTGCACATGCACGTACTGCTAGACTCATGGAGACTGAGGCTGGGATGTCTAGAGAGGCTTGGGGACGATCTATGGATGCAAGTGATCCTGCGCGTGCAGAGGTTATGTCACTACGCACTACAGTACTGACTCAGATGTCAGAGATTAGAGAGTTGCAGGATGCTGATCGTAGGAGACAGGCTATGATTTCAGAGATGCTGAAGGCAGACCAGAGGAGATCTGCAGAGATGAAAGAGTTGAGGATGGCTGATCATACTCAACAGCAGCAGCTTATACAGACATTGACAGTTATGCAGTCTCTACAGAGAGAGGTGACTCCACTATTGGGACAGGTGACCACCTTGCAGGGGCATGTGACAGCATTACAGGGATAGGTCACAGCACTACAGGGATAGGTTACCGTGCTACAGGGACAGCAGGGACCCGTTGGAGGTCCTGCACAGCCAGAGCTGCCAGAGGAGGCTGGTAGCAGTTCATAGATTAGATCATATTATGGCTAGTCATTTTGTATATAGCCTACTAAGTATTACGGGTTAATCCCGGCTAGTAAGGCTTTAGGTTGTTATGTTTATTTTGTAACCTAAACGTTATGATCATTTTGTATCTGGACCATTCATGTATGTTTTCCAATTTATATATGGAATGGTTGTATTATGTCACGTTTGTAATCGAATTTGTTTATGAATGAATGTCGATTTGGTTATATCATTGTTGATTACAATTCAGTTGTATATTTCACTGTGTGATGTGATCTCACTTTATTTATCATGTATATGTCATGTCATGGTTATGATTTCATGAAATCTAACGGGTATTGTATTTTCTTGTGATTGAAGAAAATGGCACCAAAACGAGCCACAAGGTCAACACCGGTCACAACAACCCCAGCCCCAACAGCAACCACCACCACATCGGTCACTAATGCCCAACTTCAGGCAATGATTGACCAAGGTGTCTCTGCCGCTTTGGCAGCACGAGATGCAAACAGGAATGGCGATGACAGCCACACTTCGGGAACGGGTGGCAGAAGGACTGAACGCGTTGTTCGAGAATGCACTTACCAAGACTTTATGAAGTGCAACAACCTTGTATATTTCAAAGGCACTGAGGGAGTGGTTGACGTTAACTCAATGGTTAAAAGGATGAGGAGATGTTTTCCTCCCCTTCCGCATAAGCAACTGGCCCTATGGAAAATCAGGTAAATTTTTCCACTTGTACCCTCTAAGCAGTGCTCTAACCTAGGGTGAGAATTCCCATGTTATGACTGTAAGGTCATGGATGCTTGCATATGTCAATGACTTGGTTGGGCACGATCTAAGGAAGAAGATGACCTGACAATTATGTCCACGGAACAGATAAAAAAGCTCGAGGCGTTGTATTATGGAATTTGAAAGTAAAGGGATTGATGTGATAGGGTACAACCAACGTTTCCAGGAACTAGCACTGCTGTGTGTTAGGATGTTTCCGGAGGAGTCTGACAAGATTGAAAGGTACGTCGGCGGATTACCCGACATGATCCATGGAAACATTGTAGCATCAAAACCGAAAACCATGCAAGAGGCTGTTGAAATGGCCACTGAACTGATGGATAAGAAAGTCATCACTATGGCTGAAAGACAGGCTGAGAACAAAAGGAAGTTTGAAAACACTTCCCGAAACAATCAAAACCAACAACAACAGAACAAGAGGCAGAACACTGGCAGGGCCTATACTGCAGGGACTGGTGAAAGGAAGCCATACGGGGGGATCTAAACCCCTGTGCGCTAAATGCAACTATCACCACGACGGTCCGTGTGCTCCAAAATGCCACAAATGCAACAAAGTTGGCCATTTTGCTCGTGACTGTAGGAGTACGGGAAATGCCAACAATGCTAACAATCAGAGGGGCACTGGGTCAGGCCAGAAACCTACTTGCTTCGAGTGTGGAGTTCAAGGACACTACAAGAGGGAATGCCCAAAGCTGAAGAACAACAAAAACCGTGGAAATCAAGTTGGTAATGAAGGGGCTCAGGCCAAAGAGGTAAGTGGTGGGACCGGTTGCAGGACCAACCCCAGATTCCAATATCGTGACAGGTACATTCCTTCTCAATAACCGCTATGCTTCTATATTATTTGATACTGGTGCCGATAGGAGTTTTGGTTTCCACTACTTTTTTAGTTCCCAAATGATATCCAACAAGCCAAATACCTTAGATCACTATTATGATGTCGAACTAGCTGACGGAAGGATAAGTTAGGTAAAAAACACTATCCTTATGGGTTGCCAACATTAAACCTCCTGAACCACCCATAATCAACATAAATTTTATGCCCGTAGAACTTGGTAGTTTCGACACTATAATTGGGATGGATTGGTTGGCAAAGTACCAAGCAATCATTGTATGTGCGGAGAAGATTGTTCGTATCCCCTGGGGAAATGAAACATTAATTGTTCACGATAACGAAAGCAATCAGGGACACGAGACTCGTCTGCAGATTATCTCGTACACTAAAACACAAGAATACATGCAAAAGGAAATGTCACCTGATCTTTTTGCACATGTCACTACAAATGAGGTTGAAGACAAGTCGGAGAAGAAGCGACTTGAAGGATGTACCAATTGTGTCAGGATTTTTTTCCTAAAGTCTTTCCTGAGGACTTGTCGGGTCTTCCTCCGACTCGACAAGTGGAATTTCAAATCGATTTAATACCTGGTGCTGCACCTGTAGCACGGGCACCTTATCGATTGGCACCATCTGAAATGAAAGAGTTGTCGGAGCAACTAAAAGAACTATCTGACAAAGGCTTTATAAGACCTAGTTCCTCACCCTGGGGAGCTCCGGTCTTGTTTGTCAAGAAGAAGGACGGATCATTCCGGATGTGCATTGATTACCGGGAATTGAATAAACTAACGGTGGAAGAACCGTTTTATCCGCATCCCAAGAATTGATGATTTTATATGATCATCTCCAAGGGTCGTGGTCCTACATTAAAGATCGACCTAAGGTCAGGTTATCACCAACTGAGGGTTCGAGAAGAAGACATTCCGAAAACCGCTTTCAGGACCCGTTATGGCCATTATGAATTTCAAGTTATGCCGTTTGGTTTGACAAACGCACCTGCCGTATTCATGGACCTTATGAATCGGGTGTGCAAACCATATTTGGATAAATTCGTAATTGTCTTTATTGATGATATTCTGATATATTCAAAGAACAAGCAAGAGCACGAAGAGCACCTTAAGCTAATCTTAGAATTGCTTAAGAAAGAGGAGTTGTATGCCAAGTTTTCCAATGTTGAATTTGGAATTCCTAACGTAAGTTCCTAGGTCACGTGATTGATAGTAAGGGCACGTGGATCCCGCCAAGATCGAATCCATTAAAGATTGGGCATCTCCTAAGTCGCCAACGGAGATTCGTCAATTTTTAGGTCTTGCTGGGTATTACCGGAGATTCATTGAAGGGTTTTCAAAGATCGCCAAACCAATGACCAAGCTTACTCAGAAGAAGGTCAAGTTTGTTTGGGGTGATAAACAAGAAGCAGCTTTTCAACTGTTAAAGCAGAAGTTGTGCAGTGCACCAATCCTGGCCTTACCTGAAGGAAGCGAAGATTTTATCGCATACTGCGATGCTTCAAAGAAGGGTTTGGGCGCTGTGTTGATGCAAAGAGAAAAGGTGATTGCTTATGCATCACGCCAACTGAAGATTCATGAGAAGAATTATACGACTCATGATTTAAAACTTGGAGCAGTAGTGTTCGCTCTCAAGATTTGGAGACACTACCTGTATGGAACCAAGTGCATGGTGTTCACTGATCATAAGAGCCTACAACACATTCTTAATCGAAAGAGTTGAACATGAGGCAACGTCGTTGGTTGGAGTTGCCCAGTGATTACGATTGTGAGATTCGTTATCACCCGGGAAAGGCAAACGTTGTTGCTGATGCTCTAAGCAGGAAGGAGAGAGATCAACCATTAAGAGTTCGAGCCTTAGTCATGACTATTGGCTTGGATCTTCCCAAACAAATCTTGAATGCTCAGACTGAAGCACGAAAACCAAAGAACATCAAGAACGAAGATGTTGGAGGAATGTTGGTTGAAAACGCTAAAAATCCAGAGGCAATTAGGACAGAAAAGTTGGAACCCCGTGCGGATGGAACTCTATGCCTCAATGGCAGGAGTTGGCTACCCTGTTATGGCGATTTGCGGACTGTGATCATGCACGAGTCACACAAATCAAAATACTCTATACATCCGGGTTCCGACAAGATGTACCAAGATATGAAGAAGCTATATTGGTGGCCCAATATGAAAGCTGGCATCGCCACCTATGTTAGCAAGTGTTTGACCTGTGCTAAAGTCAAGGCTGAACACCAAAGGCCATCAGGTTTGCTGGTGCAACGCGAGATACCTCAATGAAAAAGGGATAATATCTTCGTACCAATGGGGGAAACTTATCCCATGGAAAGATTGACAAGAATGTACCTGAAAGAGGTAGTCACGATGTACGAAATACCTGTCTCAATCATTTGTGATCGCGACCCTAGGTTTGCATCAATCTTCTGGAGGTTACTTTAGAAGGCATTGGGTACGAATTTGGATATGAGTACTCCATACCATCCGCAAACTGACGGACAAAGCGAGAGGATTATTCAAACTCTCAAGGATATTTTGCGTGCTTGAGTGATCGACTTTGGAAAGGGTTGGGTTAACCATTTGCGATTAGTTAAGTTTTCATATAACAATAGTTATCACGCTAGCATCAAGGCTGCACCATTTGAAGTACTTTACGGTCGAAAGTGTCGTTCACCTGTTTGTTAGGCCGAGGTTAGAGAAGTTCAACTCACCGGTCCAGAAATAGTTCAAGAGACAACCGTGAAGGTCATTCTGATCAAGCAAAGAATTTAAGCCGCTCGTGATCAACAAAAGAGTTACGCCGATTTAAAGATTAAGCCAATGGAATATCAAGTTAGAGATAGAGTTATGCTCAAGGTTTCGCCTTGGAAAGGAGTAGTACGTTTTGGCAAATGGGGGAAGCTAAACCCTAGATTTGTTAGACCTTTCAAGTTATTGGAAAAGGTTAGAGCCGTTGCTTACAAGCTTGAGCTTCCTCAAGAACTGAGCAGGGTTCACAATACGTTTCATGTATCCAACTTGAAGAAGTGCTATGCTGACGAACCATTAGCCGTTCTGTTGGATGGACTCCATATTGATGACAAGTTTTATTTTGTCGAGGAACCAGTAGAGATCATGGATTGTGAAGTTAAACGATTGAAATAAAGCCGTATTCTGATCGTTAAGGTTCGATGGAACTCTAGGAGAGGTCCTGAGTTCACATAGGAACGTGAAGATCAATTTCGGAAGAAGTATCCACACCTCTTCACAAAGACCGCATCGTCGTCAAATGCCGCGTCTTAAGCCTTGAGGACAAGGCTCATTTAACGGGGGAATAGTA
>BQNB010006955.1:0-95377 GCA_026074375.1 Tanacetum coccineum | reverse complement strand
TAAAATATCAAGATAGTCAAAATCTTGAACTGATGAAGTTGAAGGAGGACTTTAGCAACATGGATGTGTCATCAGAAAAAATACTCAGCCTGCATTTGAAATTTATAAAAAATTTAAAGTTAGTAAAGGCAACATGGATATTTAACTGGAATTCATTTAGATTAGCAAGTTAATTTACACACCTTGACAGGGAATTCCTGAACATCTGTTGCTGATCCAACAGGTTTTTTCCCAAGATCCTTTTTGTTTAGCAGGTTTAATTCATCTTCAACAAGACCAACATCCGCAACCTCAACCATTCTATATTTACCATTAATAAGGGCTCTTCTGTAATTGTTTACCACCACCTTTTTTTCATTAGCGGGTGTACAAGAGAATTCAGCCATTATTTCCTTCCCCTTGCGCCTTGTCCGTATTGAGTTTCTACCTACCACATCATCATCAACCTCTCTTTCCTTAGTAGGTGTCAAATCAGGGAATTCATCCAACTCATCCATTTTTTCCTTTCCCGTGCGACTAGTCTTTAACAACTTTCTACCTAAAGGCTCATCATCCACCATTTTTTCCTTCCCCCTTGAGTTTTTTCTTCCACAATCCTTAGTTGTCTTATGACTTTTCCTTTTAATCCTAGTGCTAAATGGACTTGAACTAGAGCAACGCAGGGAAGCATCCTCTTCTAACCAAACCATGTTTTTTAAATAAAACTTCCCTAAAGCCTGTTGCTTATGAGTAACATACAAGTGTATTTTACCTCTACGTTCAGCCTCAGCAAAGAATGATAGGACATCATTATCAGTGTGGATCAACTTCAAACCTTTTTCTAGTGGTGTGTTTGGTAAACAGTAAAACAAAGCCCATATGTTTTCAGGTATACTAGACAAAATCCAATTTAGGCATGACGGGAATATATCCCTATCACAGGTGAATGCAGAAACACTAGAAAATGAACCATTAACATATCTTAGAGGATCAAGCTCAAAATACCCGTTTTTGTGTATTTTAAAGACAACTTCATCAAGGACAGGCATATCATCTGTCATATTTTCATCAACAAAATCCTAATTACAATTCAATAATAGAATAACAAAAAACCCTAATTATGATTGAATATTAAATAAAGATACCGTCAATTTAATATATAGAAAACCCTAAGTTTAATATTTAATAAATGAATAAAAAAAATAAAAGTACAAAACCCTAATTGGAATGTTACAAAAAGAGGGGGCAAGATCTAACATACCTTTTTGATTAGCTTCCATTTCCAGTTAAAACACAAGGAATGTCTTTGTGTAGATCCAAAACTGATGGTTTAACAGAAAGAAATGGGTCGTGTGGTGGGGTTCTGAAGTTAACTATGTGTGATTTTGTTTGTGGTCCACACACTTTATTTTTCCAACTTACAAATTTGGTCCCTTAGGTTACAAATGATTATAGGTTGCCCAGTAGTTCTAAAACAGACTTTGCATAATGAAAACACAGATTTGCAAATCTGCTACTACAATATATTTCTTGGCTATGAACATGCAAATCATAGTAAAACTACTATACATTCAAGGTTTAAAAGAAAACAGATATCATAAAATGATGTTAACATTCATATTAAGGAAGGGATAAAACTGATTATCCATACTAGTACAAAAATACACATCATTCATAACATACTAAATACATATTGAAAAACCCCAAAAGATACTAAAACCACAAGCTTCATAACATACTAAATACATAGTGACCAACCCAAAAAGACACCCAAATCCCCTTCCTTAATTAGAGTAGATCGCTTCCTCCAATATCTCCAAACACTTTTCCTTGACCCTGATATCTTCCTCGGCATCAAGAAGCTGTTTGTTCAAATCATTGAGCTTTTTGTTCTCAGACTTAACCATCTCCCTCAAACACCAAACACTGTCATAAATTTCCAAGGTAAAATGCATACCTTCCAACATCTCAATCATACCATTGAGATGCTCTAAATGACTAGTTGCATTCTGAACTTCACCAACAATAAAGTTAATAGTACGCTTGCATTCTGATATTTTTTCCAACACCATAAATTTGACATACTTTGGGACAACTTTCTTAGATGATCCAGAAGATGCCGAATATGCCATTGCCACTAATGTTTCTTAAGTACAAAAAGAGTATTTTGTTTTGACTAGTGTAGTTATAACTTGGTTTTCATAAAAGAGGAGTATGTTGTGACTAGTGTAGTTAGAACTTGGTTTGCATATAAGAGGATTATGTTTTCACTAGTTTAGTTAGAACTTTGTTTTGACTAGTTTGACTGGACAATCCCATCAATTAAATGGGGGGATAAATCAAAATCTAACAATTTATCCCTGTGTAATTGTTATTATTTACATAAAAGATCCTTTAAAATCACAAACATGTTAAATAATCGTTTAACCACTACCCTTTTGGAAAAGTACGTGCTGCATGAAACTCTACCAAACTAAGTTGCATGATGTGGAAAGTGATGATGGATAGAGAGGTTGAAAGGGACTATAGCATTGTTAGAAGACTTTTGGACGTTGATAGGGAAATCCATACTAGTCTAATTACTAAGTAGTTGTCCTCAAAAGAAGCAAAACATCACAAAAGACTATGCCTTCTTCAGGGAGCAACAAGCCCATGATATGAAAGTGATGGATGAAAGAATTCAAATCAACAGTTAAACATACAGATTTGTAAGAATATTTGAATTACAATTTAATTAAAATGTATCAATTTTATGAGTAAAATAGAAACGAACTATCTTCTCACGATATGCAAAGGCAAGGTCAATAGGATCTTCAACATCCAAAGATATGCCGTGCGCCAACCGATATAAAAAAATACAAACCCAAACACCACAATCACCTAATATACCACCATGTTTAGGAACATGGTCCGCAAGCTTAAATCTTATAGAATAATCAGTATGATCTATTCCTTTCTTTTCATATACTTTCGTTGCTCCTAGAATACCTGGAAGGCGTTCCTGTAAGTTATTCATCACTAATAGTAAGTTATTCATCACTAATATTTGGTATATTATAGTTATAGTTAACACTAGTTCAACATAAAGGAAGACAATAAAATACATTGGCATTGATAATAACATAAGGTATTCCAAGTTCAACATATAGGACACCATGACAACATTAACTAGATAAACCCATAAAATAGGTTGCAAACATAGTACTGCAACCTTTACAAGTAGAACATAAAAGAGTTTGACAGATCACGATAGTGTGCACAAAACAGAAGATGACAAGACCATTACTGACGGCGAAGCTTAGCCATGAAAGAGATTTTCTTCAAGACTTTTAGTTGAGTTTCACTAATTGATTTCATCTAATCCCTACATTTCTCTAACTCATAATCCTGAAGCTCTTTTAGCAAATTATACGACTTAGCAAGAACGGGTGACAAATGAAAAAAGGGTTGCATCTCAATCATTTGTTCTCGCCTCTCTTGACAACGCAAATTCAAAACTTGACAACTTGCATAAGTGTCCCTAACAGCCCTAAAATCCCTTTTATTGTCAATCTCAAACAACTTAATCATCATTTCTTTGTCATCTCTGGAGTTTGCATAAGTAGCTAGGCGAGTAAAGTGATACATTTTAGTGTGTTTTAAGTGAATGGAAGGTGTATGGAAAAGGATTGGTAGAGAAAAGGCTTATATAGAGAAAAAACATTTTATAATGTGTTTAGTGTACTTACTTGAACATAGGTATGACTAGTAGGAAAATGGCAAAAATCATTAATTGTGATTAGAAGGTATTAAATGATGTTGGCAGACATGTTAAACAGGAATTGGACCAAGATTAGTTACAAACAAATGGAAGTGAACTTAGTTCCATTACTAATTTAATAACCAATGCTAATGTGTTATGTGTACTTACTTGAACTAGTTAAATATGATGAACTAGTTTCTACTTGAACCAGTTCCCTTGCCTTGGTTCAAATATGATTCTTTAAAGATTAAGCAACACCTAGGAAGTATAACAAAACATACAAAATGTACCTTTAAACATTCCCGAACACGGACATAGAAATCACGAGACTCATAGTCATAAGTGTCTCCACTATCATAGAAAGTGACCAATCCGGAAACTATATCAAAGTGGGCAAGACACCAATGCTGAGCCGTTTCGTTAATAGGAAAAAATACCTACAACGTTTACAATGTTTCTTAGGATTGCAGATATTATAGGTGATATGGATTGAACAATTGTAACGCAATTAAGCGTCAACTATTACCTGATCAACATCGCTTCATGGAGTGGCATACTTATCACCGTTGGCATAAAATAAGGGGGTGCTATTTTGCAAAAGTATATGAACAAAGTAACAGCTGACCATGGCCCAATTAGCATTATCAGGTCTCCCATGCCACATATAATCCACCCACAAGTCAATGTGCTGTTAATGACAGAATAAAATAGTAGGCTTTAAGTTTATATTTCAAATTAAGTTGAATTAGTTTTTTGTAATCATACTAACCTCTTCACTTAGTCAGCCTTTTCGAGTAGGGTCTAAGCACACTAATGTTAACCAGAAATTCTGACCTATAGTGTAATCATCGCTCCATGGAAACTTACACTTAATATTTCCTTCTCGACTAATAAATCGTTGGATATCTGGAGTCAACCAAACTGTGTCTAATGAATGAAACGAGCGTGAAAGATCCTACACAAAGATTATAAGTATATATAAGCGGATACAAATAATGATGGAATGGATAAAATGATGACTATTATACCTCAACCCATGGTTTCACTTTTCTAAGCAACTTCGCCAAAGAGGGATCATTTACGTTTAGTCGGTGTTTGTTTAACTTAACCCAACTTACAGTGGCTTTTGATTTACCAGGCATACTATCAACGTGATTGCCCTTTGTATGTGTTAACTTTCCCAATATAGTTTTCACATGACTTGAATTCATAAACTCTTGTAGCCTTTTTTTTTCAACTGCGATATCTGCAAAAGTTTTTCTTCTTCCAACTTTATCCTCTTAGCCTCTTTGACCATAAAGCTCAGTTCTTCTAAAATGTTCTTTTCGTGTTCCAAACGCATACGTTCTTTAGCTTCCAAACACAATCTTAATTCCTCTTCAACAAGATAATCCTGTATTTAATAAGTAAATCATTATTAGATATTGACAAATGATTAGCTGTAAAATGAAGAAACTTAATGTTTATTACGTTAGAAAGATTTTCATATGTATAAAGTGGCTGACTCAATTCCTCAAATAAGATATTCAATGAATTCATAAACTCACGGCCCAATCTGGAAAATTCGTCTTTAAACTGCAACAACTGCTAGGAAAAAAAGTATGTTTAAGAACAACATAAAAATGCATGTAAAATATGAAAACAACACATTCAGAAACTATACCTCATATTCGTTCTTTCTTTCTCGTGCAAGAACCTGCAAAGTGGTGAACAAATATTACCAAATACTATTTAAGAGCCTGCAAAGTGGTATAAATTGAAATACAAAACTTGATCCTTAACCTGAATAATAGTCTCAAGTTTCAAAACACGGAGATTTAGCTGACTAATAACTTGATCCCTAATTCATTTTTTGGGACTACTAATAACAGTCGTCAAAACACCAGACGATGTTCTGAAACTTGAATGAACACGTTTGCGTGACTTCTCTAACTTTGCAAGATATGTTTCATACATGCTATGATGTTGTGCAACCGGAGCTTTTGGAACATGTTGACGGAAAAACAACTGGCTACGTATCCACCATGATGACTCGTACTCAGCTTTACTAGGCCTGATTTCACTAGTTGTGGTCGATTGCTAGTTATATTAAACACATAATTTATGAGATGTACTAATCAAAGCAACGCGTTAATTATTATTAATATTATTTAAATGAACATGCTCTAACCTTCGCAAAAAGGTAACCACAATCAGATCTGTTAAAGATAGACTTTTTCGACCAACCAACTGCTCTTGGTATAACATTTGGATCTTTACTCCACCAACAATTGCATCTTTCAAATGACTCAAAGATCCAAACCTACATAATATACAAAATTATAGTCATAAACTTATATCCACATTCAAAATTAACAGAGAAATATTTCAATATATCGTAATATGGTTTACCTGGAAAGCAAAAACAAAGCCAGACAACGTATACATAGGAACATACTTTGGATCTTTCTTCATTCCAAAATAGTGCTCATCGCTATGCTTTTCTATCACATTCTGAATTTGGTCATATAAATGGGTCCATATGTGCTCACCCCATGGAAAACAATTCCAATCTTCTAGACTTTCAACCAACCGGAACAAGGTATCATCAACCGGGCATGTCAACAACCGACCCATAAAGATAACCTCTAAACATAAAATAAGACAAAGACGTATGGAGTCTTCATCACAAAGCTTTTGAAATGTCTCTTCATCCTCAATAACACCAATAAGATCTAAGTTTGTTACACTTGAACCTAACTTATGTGGAAAAACTCTATTACGGAACTTTAGCTCCCCGGAAGTATATAAACCAAAGTTGACATCGCCAAAAGGCAAACCAGTAATGAGAGCAAACTCTGGACGACCAAAATGCAGACTATGACCTTCAGTATAATAAATGAGAGGCATATCATAATGAGAAGAATCCACTTTATGTTGTTTTCGCAGCATATAATCTATGAGTTGTGGTTCATGATCAAAAAACAATAAATCCAACCAACAACCGAAACAGCTACTCCTAAACAAGATCCGTCGATTAGCATCTAACTTTTGCTTAATTAACCAAAAGTAGTTCAATTTACTCCTGATTATGACTTTACATTCTAAGTCCTGAAAAAAATAATTAAAACATATTTCAAAATCAAATTAATGTGAGTAATGATAAACCTATCAATTAATATTAAAAGTTTTTGAATTCTATAATGAAAAAATCAAACGATTTGAAAATAAAAAATGAAATCACGTACCCTGTTATAGCACATTATGGATCCGGCGATAGTCATGTGCAAAAATTCCGGCCACGGAGAAGATGGGGAGAAGATAATGGAATTGGGGACGATGGATATGGACGGGTCGGCAACGGAGAAGATGGACAATGGAGATGATGGAAGGGAGGGAGATGAAGGAACTCGTTTAAAAATAAAAGTGTGTATAAAATAAAAGTGTATATACTTACAAAAATAAAAGTGTGTATACTTACAAAAAAAAGTGTGTATATTTACAAATACAAAAGAAAATTAGTTAAAACAGAAAAGTATTTATTATAGTTGCCCCAACAAAATTAGTTTGGTTTCCCTAAGAGCAACTATAATGGTAAAAACTTGAATGACTTTGTTGTCACATCCTCTTTTTCATTAAATCTAACTCATCAAAAACTAACAACTCCGATGCACAAAACTTTCACAAAAGCTTTTCATGATTAAAATTGATATCAAAAGTAGAAGTAAAAGTACAGTTTTGAATAAAATATAAATATCTACCGAGCTTCAACCGCTTGACGTTTGCCAAGCTATTGCTTCAAGTTGTTTGTAAAGTCGTCATGTGCAATGCTAAAAAGCTTTCCAAAGACTTATAAGAATAGTGAAAAACTTTTGAAAAAGCTTTGCATCGGAGATGCTCTAAGGTACAAGTTGCACCATGTAAATTGTACTTGTGTGTAAGACTTTTTGGAAAAAAATATTAGGGTGAAATTACATTTTAACCGGTTGCCCTAAGTACAATTCGCTCCAAAAATAAACGTTGCCCAAAAACATATCAAGTATTTATACCTTACACATACGGGACACTTGTCAAATTCTTCCATGGTTGCCAGTAGCTTAGTTGCGTGGGTCTAGTTTTGAAAAAAGATGTTCCTGGACTTATGATTGCATTTTGGGGTTGGATTTTGGGCTAGAAATGGAATTATCCCTAATAAAAAATGGGTGGTTAGATCTTTTATAAATATTGATCTCATCTCTAACCGTTAAACTATCTTCCTCAAATACACACAAACCTAAATCACTTTTTACCTGTTCTACTTGATGGCTTTCTGCTCGAAAATTTTCAATAATCAGGTATATATTCTTGATCTAACATCCATTTAATTATAAACTCGAGGTTTTGATGGGTTAAATTAAGGGGTTGTTTGTGTGAATTGTTAACTCCTCCGGTGCCACCATCAATGGTGGTTTTAAACTCAATTGCATATAGGCTCATTTCTATTAAGTGTGAAATTTGTTTATTGTTTTTCACTTCATCATCGGTGTGATACCCTTTTGTTTATTCTTTAAACTTGTCTAAAAATAGTTGAATGAATGTAGGTTCACCGAGTTTGGAGGTGCGGTTCCTTATAGGCCAGCTGAAGATTTGGGGTATTCAGTTGCTAAGTTTATTCAAAGTGGTGGATCTTTTATAAATTATTATATGGTAAATCTTTTTCTGTAATTATTATGTATTTATTCATTTTATACTTAATAATATTGCATACAAGCTCGTTCCTTTATTCTGTTTTGACAGTATCATGGAGGAACCAATTTTGGGCGGACTGCGGGTGGCCCATTTATTGCTACAAGTTATGACTATGATGCTCCACTAGATGAATTTGGTATGGTAATAACTATGCATGTAAATATGGTATTTACAAGTACAAATTTGAATGTAGAGTTGAGCGAGATTCTAGTTCAGGTCAAATATTATTCTAATAACGTGAGTTTAAATCGTGTTTTTGTCAAAACTGTTACATCATGGATGTCGGTTGCGTAGGTCACTTCACTAAACTTGTGCATCGTATTACCTTATATTCATTGTGGTCACTTCGCTATGCTTAGATTCAGTGTAATTACTTTAAGGAGCAAGTTGTTTTATGCATACTATAAAGATGATAAAAACTTGTATTGCCACTACTTTGGGTGCCATGAAAATGACAGCAGTTCGTATCTTGGAAAGTTCTAAAGTTTATGTTACCTAATTGCCTAATAACGTCATGACAAGTCAACTGCGAAAGTGTTGGACGAACATCGTACTAAAACTTCTTTGATGCATTTGTAGAGAACAAAAATATTTTGTCTGTTGATGAAACCAAAGTCAAGGATGATGCAGCCAGTAGCTATTCAAGCTCTACCATATCTAATTTTTCTTTTATTTTTTCAATTCTAATGATATTGGTAATGATGTACAATGGCTAGTATGACTTATATAGAACATATGTATTTGGAGCTATGTTTTTAACCAATTAAATAGGTTTGCAGGACTAATAATCTACCAGTACCCAGCCCTAAACAAGATCAACCTAAAATAATGGAGAATACGCTTACCTAATTATGAGATCAACCTAAAATAATGGTCGTAGGTTAGTAGTAGTACTGTAGTAGCACATTACTAAGATGTGGGATCACAATTCCCGCTTTATTTTGGGGTCGTGAACATGGAAGGTACATACAACAGAGGAAAGTGGCGTGGCATCTATGGATATTTGGTAGATAATATTAGTAAGTGACCATGTTTATGGTGGAAAAAGTAGTTGTAAGAAGCTGTAACTAAGGTGATACATTTGACTTGTACCAGTGATCATATCATATTTTGGTTTGACTACATTTGACTTGAAACAACAGACTCTTATTTTAGCTATTTTGGAGTATATATTCATCTTCCATTGTTTAGAGTTGTTAGCTGCCTCTACTAGTAATGTATATTTCCTTTAATCGTAAAACACAAAGAGGTGTTTGGTTTGTGCATTTTGATGAAAATTACATTGTAATGCAGATATGAAGTTCTGTTAGGACTTAGGTGCTTGGTTAGCAAAATAACACGATTACAGTTCCATAATAATTTAGATATTAGAATCCCTACCTGTTCTGTGTGATTTTGCATATCAAGGTACATCTATAGTCTATACTCATTTACGATTAATGTTTTTTAAAATGAGGTATGGGTAATCTAGAATGACATTATGATGTAGTTCTCCGAAATGTAGATATGTCAACCAAGATATGAGAATTCCATCGAGACCCATGGAGTTAATAAGATGTTTATTCCCAAGAACAAAGCAGCAGAACTAAGCACCAATAAATTATGTGTAGCTTATTACTTTATGGAGTGCTTCTCATTTTCAAGTCAATATACCAGAACTGTTTCGGTTCGAACCCAGAAGCCGGGACATGCTGATAATTGATATACTGCTTTTTTGGCCCCTTTCTTGCATTTTGTAAACAATCAATGTATTAACAATCATTAAAATTGTCCAATTGAAACAATTTAGGACGTTGGTATGCAACTCTAGTTTTGACCCGTTTCATATTTATCTAACTTTTTACATTTGACCTGTTTGGGGCTTCTTTTATATGATATAAACCCAAATTGATACATTGGTCCATATAATTGACAATATGTTGCCTGATTACTATCGCGACCATTTTATGATGTGTAGTGTCTTTAACGATGTGATCTGAGTAGGTAAAACTTAGCTAAAAAGAGAACAGGTCAGAATGGAAAAGTGT
Organism: Tanacetum coccineum; assembly: GCA_026074375.1. Classification (NCBI taxonomy): domain Eukaryota; kingdom Viridiplantae; phylum Streptophyta; class Magnoliopsida; order Asterales; family Asteraceae; genus Tanacetum; species Tanacetum coccineum. The sequence continues at coordinate 84,922 of BQNB010006955.1, read as the reverse complement.
TTTAACAGTTTTGGTGCCTTAATTATTTACTGTATAATTTTATTAATGCATTGGTTGAAAAGTGTTTGTTTCTCAACCCAGCCCGCCTTGCCTATGTTGGAGGATATTAGTGAAAGTGTCAAATTATTCGGTCTTTACATCAAAATCCAAAGATGATGAAGTTATTTATATTTCTTTTAATGTATCAGTTCTAGTTATTTACAAACACTATTTGGTTATTTGCAGGCAGCGGAGATGATGAAGGTTATGAGCTCAAGCGGTTACAATTGGTATAACATCGTACTACAACTTCTTTGATGCATTTGTAGAGAACAAAAATATTTTGTCTTTTGATGAAACCAAAGTCAAGGATGATGCAGCCAGTAGCTATTCAAGCTCTACCATATCTAATTTTTCTTTTATTTTTTCAATTCTAATGATATTGGTAAAATGATGTACAACGGCTAGTATGACTTATATAGAACATATGTATTTGGGGCTATGTTTTTAACCCCATTAAATAGGTTTGCAGAACTAATAATCTACCAGTACCCAGCCCTAAACAAGACGCAAACCCCATTGAAACCTAACTTAACCTCTCTTTTTTCTTGTCAGCGTTTGTTCGTGTTATGAATTTAAGGGATTTCTGTTATCATTTTTGTCTAGTTTTCTCATCTAACAGAATTTGAAGAAGATGTAGCTAGTGAAGCTGAGCCAATCAGCCATATGTGATTGTTCTTGTTTTTCCAGTCCTAATGGTATTGGTAATTGTCGTACAAAGGCTGTATGACTTGTAAATGGAACTATTCAATGGCGTTAAAAAGGATGTTTACTTCCAGTTTGTGTTCTGCTTCTTAAATACTCAGTATAGTAAACTGATTTTGAGTACTGTGCATTACGGTTGTGATGTCATAATTGTGACTAAATTGCACACAACTTTTAATATCAAAATGTATTTTTATCTTTCTTGTGTCGACAAAATCTAGATTTCTGATAGGCTTGATTTATGCATTGGTTCTAAGGTTTGTAGTCATACATTTGTTGACTACAAAAAGACTACAACTTTTTAAGAGCATTGAAAGAGCAGATCACAGATATAGATGACAATGAACTCCCTTCATCCATTACTGCAGTTGTGTCCAATGCTGATCTTTTAATTGAAATATTACATCGCTTATATGTAATATCACCTTGTCTCTTTAAATCAGTATCTAAACAAAGGTTAAAGATTAGCGCATCACCTGATATCACTTTAAGTTGTAACCAAATTCCTAAGATCGATCCTCCTTGTGCGAGTTAATACCCAAAGGGCTTGACTATGATTTCGAGTCGTTTCACACTACAGTTGCAAAGAGATAAGTTCACTCGAGCTCGAGACTACTAAGTTTTCTTTTCATGATATGAATATCGAATTCAGCGCGTGCTCGAGTATATACTCTACTTGGGAGCAAATGAGTAGCAAATTAACATCAAAAGATTACTATAGATACATAAAACGTAGTATTTTGTTACAAAACTAATTATTGGTCCTTTGTAAGCTCTAAAAAGCCATACTTATGCTATTAACTTACAACTTGCAATTTACCAGAAAAAAAAAACATCAAGAGATGAAAGAACCTAACTCATCCAAGTTTATCCAATCAAGAACCAGCTAAATCGACTAAAAAACTTTGATATCGACTAAATATATAAGTTGTGGTGCTATGAACATCGTGTGATGAGTATAATTCTTCTACTCGAGCAATGGATTTTGACCAATCACCTAATCATACAAACCTTCATCGAGCCATATATCAACTAAGAAATCTACCATTTCCTACAAAGAATTGAAAAAATATATCAGAATAACAGCTAGAGTGTGATTGGTTTTGTCAGCTTAAACGTCGACTCTTTAATGCTTCACATTAAGTGGTCCATTATTCACAATGCTAATTGTTTAATAAACGAGTTGAATCACCCGCGCTCCGCTGCGGGACGTTAAACTAACGTTGTAAAGGACTGATTGTTATTTTGTAAATTTTTTTAAAGTGCGGGTATGTTTCGTAATTTGCACATAGTGTGGGAGTATTTTGTAAATTTTAAGTGGGCCAAAAGTGGGCCGAGTTAATGGGACAAAAAATGGGTTTGGGCCGGGCTTCAACTTGGGCCGGGTTGAAATCGGGTCACGGGCACCCGGTTGGGTCGGGTCGGGGCTCCGCTGGGAAGTGGACTTCCTGATGATTGTTTATATTGATAATACGTCTCAAAAGAGAAGTTTTATTTACATTTCTTTTAGAGAAATATTTGAAGCACCTGTAAATTTCTGAAAAATCTTTAAGAATGATTAAGGACAATTGTAATGGACATACCAGAAAGTAGCTTTTAAAAGTTTTCACATGACAGGTAATTCTTGATTTAAACATGAGAACCACGTGTTATGTGCGTGTTGGTGTGAGAAGGTTGAAATAGCTTACCGGTAAAGGAATTGGCTCAGAAAACGATCATTGATTAAAAGCAGGTCCTCGTAAGTCGTTGACCAGCTGGAATACAGATCCAAAAACAGCATTAAGCATAAAAAGAGTTTGGATCTTGAGATCTGACAGACTAGCATTTTGACTTTCTAAAGTCAAGTGAACAAGCTTTCAACTTAAGAAATGATGCGTTTTTTAAAGGTACAAGGAATATAGCATAGTAAGATTCAACTTTACAATAATAAACACCACAATTTAACTATAGGTGTCGATCTTACAACAAAACAATATAAAGTTTCTAAGTTGAAAACAGTGAGTTGAATTCAAAAGTAAACCAGACCTTATGACTTGATCTGGCGTTCTTGCTCTTGATCTTTGAGATTGGTCTCCGACCTATTTTCTTCTGTTCTCATTCCAAGCAATCGCACCTATAGATGACTCATTGGTTATCATTAATGGTGGCACCGGAGGGGCTATAGTGGTATTTTTACTTTATTTTTGGGCTAGATTTGGAATTTTCTCAACAAATAATCGCTACAAAATATATGACATTTAGTGACCCAAAAAAGTGTTCTAAAAGGCTTAAAATCAGTCACTAAAGATATTTTGGTCTTTTCCCACTGAAAGAAAAAGAGACATTAATGAACCATCACTAAAACTCTTTCTTGACGCTCAATATCAATCACAAAAGGTCTCTTGGATTTAATGTCTGATGTTAATGTAGAACCAGAAGAAAAACTTATGGCTAATTCATTACAGGCTCTTTTATTCAGTTACTAAAAGTCTCAAACAATGATTTTCTCATTTCTACTGCATTTTGTATATTAGTTTACATATACTATATAAAACATAAATTAATAAAAAAAATCACTTATATGAAACCACAAAGTAACATTTTATTGCCTAAAAAAATTCGAAACAATTCAAATTCACCCATTTCCAAAATATATATTAATATAACCGAGTTTTTTTTTCTACACGGTTCATGCATGTTCGTAGACTCGTAGTGATACAATGCAAGTTAATCAATTAATTTTTGCAGGTATTTATTAAAAAACTAGTTCAGTAACAAACAAGGTAAGTGGCGTAGATCACAATTATCAAAAAGTACTTTGTATTCTTTATAACTATATATTTCTTAAGGGGAATTGCATAAATAAAATTTGTATATTTTAATATCTTTTTAAAATACAAGTTTTGAATGCATAATATATAATAGTGTGCATACAAGCATATTTTTAAAATATATGTAAGTTTTAATTGGTATATATTTTTTATTTATATTTGGCTCCGGTTCCATGAGAAGACTTTTTATTTTTGAGAAGATTTATGGAAATCTACGTTTTTGAGCTAAATTGATTTTTATTTTTTTTTTCTGTTTCACAAGTTGAATACATAATTTATTAGTTTTTTTTTTGAACAGCAATATATTATTAAACCACTAGCAAGAAGCTAGAAATTACAAAGCGACAAGGTACGGATTTTTAAGCCAATCGTTCCAACTAAACGAGGCTTTACATCTATTACGACACCAATAAAAAGACCGAGACACAATATCCTCAAAAATCATCGCCTTTGGAGAAGAAACCGCTTCAAAGATATACTTGTTCCGATATTGCCAAACATGCCACCACATTACGTAAAAAACACCTTCGAGAGCCTGCTTATAATTAGAAGATAAGCGAAGATTCACAAGCCAGTTTAACCAATCTTCATATGAGTCGGCCTTTATGTAAGTAATATCCACCATCGTGTTATCTTTCGGATAATATCTCTAACCATATTACACTTAAAAAATAAATGGCTAGACGACTCCACCTCATTGTCACAAATAGAACACGTAATAGATTCTATATCTTTACCTCTACGAGAAATGCACGCCTTCAATAATTGTATTTTTGCACATATGTGTCTAAAAAACAACATATATGTTTTAAAAAAACATAGTGGTTCTAAATAATTTGATTAGAAATTGAAAATACAAAATCAGGTATGTTGGTGCATAAAACTTTTGTAAAAGAAGTTTTTCTAATTTTGAGTTTTTGTACGTTTTTTTAATGCAAAAAAAAAAATTTGATGCACAAAATTTTCAAATTGTTATAGTATAATGCGCAATAAAATTTTGATGCAAAAAGTCAAAAGATGTTAGGTACAAAAACGAATTTTTGATACACAAAAAAGCGATTTAATGCACAAACGTTTTTTTTCATAATTTTTTTGGGCAAAACTATCAACTTTTAGAAAAACTTCTTTCACAACTTTTTCATGCACCAACATGCACGATTTTGTGAAATTTTTTCAGAATTTGTTGAGAATTTTTTTCAAATTCTTTTTTTATCCTTCTCACGTATTGTCTTTTATTTGGTTCTTTATCCTATTATTATTTATATATATATATATATATATATATATATATATATATATATTGAATAGGGATCCAGTGAGAAGTAAATTAAAATAAGAAGTGGTGAGAAGTGACCATTAAAACCACACATTTGGAGAATGTAACGACTTGTCATTAGATGCAATTTTCTATTCATTTTGGATGCACCTTGTTAAGTTTCAAAAGTTAATTTGTTATTTAGATGATGCCAACATTGATTTTCTTGTTTTTGGCACATGTATAGGAAACCAAAAACAAGTGAAATCATGAAATACTTCTAAATAATAAATTTATGCATCTAATGAAAAAGTAGCGAAAAAACATTATGATGCATTATAATGGCATATAAGATTATAGAGAGCATCTATTTTAAGTCGGTGCATCTTAGTTATACGGTTATGTTAACATTAATTTTTTTATTTTAAGATTATTTCTCATTTGATCGTATAGTATTTATTTATATTATATATATAGATAATATATATTTATATATATATATATTTTAATTTTATATCCTTAACTTATATATTGGAGAAGTTATGGGGACTCTTCATCAAATGTCCATCTCATCAAACTATCCATGTCACTAATGCCATGTCACCATATTTGAAGTTTTATTTGCCACCTCAATGCTTACTAGGACATCTACATGGCATGAATCCGGATTTATTTTAAAAATTATGTGACTGGGAGGATTCGAACCCGGGTTATTTGTTTAGAAAACAAATGCCTCAACCACTGGACTAGGCCAATGTTTGTGGTAGATTCTGAAAACGCAATTTAGTGATGCTTTAAAAAAATCTACTAAAGTCAAACACCTCCGGTCAACATTTAGATACAAAATTAAACCGGAATCAATTTACGTTTATCAATTTCGAAACTGCCTCTCCTAAACAATCGTTATTTCCAAATTCAAATCCTCCCTAATAACAAAACGCATTCCATGTTTATCTTCTTAAAATCTCATTCCACGCCATGCTGACGAATTAAAATAAGGGTTTTGATGATGTAATTCAAATCTCTGAACATGTTTGTTTATTTTCAAATTCGATTTTTAATTATTATTTACATGATGCTACAATTGAATCTATTGATTATATGTTCCACTTTTTAGTCGTGTTTGATTCAATTCCATTCATGTTTCAGGTAATTTTTTAATTTTATAAATGATTTTTTTTCACTACAATTTACTTCTACTCTGTTTTTGGTGATCATGGTTGCAGGTCAAGGTGAATATTCGATAAAAACTTTATCCATAAGTATGTGATATATTAAGGATTTGGATCTTGATTTTTATTTAATTTTTGATGATGCAGGATTGACCTATAAGCTTTATGAGAAAAATGTTACATGAAGAGGTTAAATTGCCGGTGAAGCCATGAACTTCATTTTTTAAATGCTTATGGTGTTTGGAATGTGCAATACTTTTTTCTCATATAAATTATTTGATTTAACCAATTATAAGATGTCATTTGCTTTGTTTGGAAATAACCATACTTGGCTAACAAGTATATCATCAAAGTATAAGTAATTTACTTTGCTTTGTTTTTTCAATTGACTTTTTCAGTGGATTGCTTTGTTTTTTCAATTGAATTCTTGAAGTAATCTTCCTCCTAACGGCAAGACCGTTGGTAGCAAGTGGCTCTTCAAAAAGAAGACCGACATGGATGGAGCTGTACACACCTATAAAGCTCGTCTTGTGGCGAAGGGCTATACTCAAACCCCAGGGATTGATTATGAGGAAACCTTCTCACCTGTTGCAGACATTAGAGCTATTAGGATTCTTATAGCCATAGCCGCGTACTATGACTATGAGATTTGGCAAATGGATGTCAAAACTGCCTTCCTCAATGGATATCTCAATGAAGAGGTTTACATGGAGCAACCTGAAGGTTTTGTCAATCCAAAATATCCAAACCGAGTATGCAAGCTGAAACGTTCCATTTATGGGCTTAAGCAAGCATCAAGGCAATGGAATAAGCGTTTTGATGATGAAATAAAGAAATTTGGTTTCAGTCAAAATGCTGATGAGCCATGTGTATATCTAAAAGCTAGTGGGAGTAATGTCACTTTCCTAATCTTGTATGTCGACGACATATTGATCATGGGAAACAGCATTCCAATGTTACAAGATGTTAAATCCTACCTTGGAAAGTGTTTTGCTATGAAAGATTTAGGTGAAGCTGCATATATTCTTGGAATCAAGATCTACAGAGATAGATCACGACGGTTGATTGGCTTATGTCAAAGTGCTTATATCAAAAAAATCTTAAAGCGATTTCACATGGAGAATTCCAAACGTGGAAGTATCCCCATGCAAGATAAGCTTAGATTGAGTAAATCACAAGGTGCCTCTACACCTGCTGAGTTGAAGCGCATGCAAAATGTTCCATATGCCTCGGCTATGGGTTCTATTATGTATGTTGTGAGATGTACTCGCCCTGATGTTGCGTTCGCTCAGAACATAACAAGCCGATTCCAACAGAATCCATGTGATCTTTACTGGACTACTTGTGACAACCATGATTTGAGCAGGTTAGTCAAACCGTTAATATTGACTTATGTGCCTGTTGCAATATATGGTGTATGTAATTCTGTGTGTATATGAGTTTATGTGGGTTATGTGAGGTATTGGTAATCAATCTATTGAGTGTGATCATCTCAATGAGATTGTAATGGTGGTGGAATTGGTTGAATTCATTTCGTTCACTTTTGAGTGACAAGAAAATGAATATTGAGATTTGAGCGTTTCTGTGTTAAATATGTAAGTATTATTACGTATATGTATTTATGTGATAGTGAATTAAAATAATATTAGGTTTTAGAAGTATTGTTAAGGAATAATGTGGTTAAAATATGGAAGATGGTAGTAAACTTTCCATATATAGAAAGTGAATTTGGAAATGAAAAGTTATTTTTAGAAAGTAGTTTTCAAGCAAAATAGTTTAACAAATTAGCTTAGGTTTTTATAAAACTTAAGGTATAAAGATAATTAATTAATTAATAAAAGAAAAAAAAATATTTTTTTAGGCATGAATAGTAAAAAACGAGAATTAAAGGGAAAAAGAAAGGAAAACAATAAGAAAGGAATCCTAGTTATTATCTAATTCTAATTAGGGATTATCTATAATTAATATATAGCCTATAAATACAAAAATAAAGATCCCTAAACCCCCCTATTGCTGGGTTCGGTCGATCCAAGAAAAAGAGGAGTGAAAAAAATTGGGGTTTTTATTTTTGGGTTCAAGAATCAAGTTTGAGGTATGTTTAATTTATTTTTATTAAGTTCTAATTAACAATTAATGTAATCTAAGAATGATGGATTAGGGTTTATAAATTAGGGTTTTGATTTTTCTGGAAGTTTATGAAGTAATGATGATTGTTTGATCATTAGTTTAATTGGTTATGAGATTTAATCATGTATTTAGGTCTAGATCGCCTGATTTAGTTGTTTAATTCACTACATAAAGTTAGGCAGTTTTGTAACGAGCATAACTCAATCATAAATTATTAAATAAATAATTTACAACATACTGGAGATAACCTGATAATATGTTTCCTGTTTGTATTGCTAATAGATGAGATTTTGAACTTGACAGCAGATGCATGTTACTTGATACTAAATAAAGATGTAGGAATAAAAAAGGATGGAGTATATGAAACCTATGTTAATGTTGTTACTTCAGAAGCAAATCCAAACACGATATACGCTGCACTTTGATATAGCTGATTATCTGATTATTTCAAAGTCGTATCTAACATGTTTATTGAAGTTGAAAGGTAAAAGAGTCGCTTGTCATAGGCGATGAAGATATTAATTTTGTGCATATATTATTTCCAAGCAGAGGTTACCAGATATTTGGAGAAATTTTGTTTCCTATATTGGCGGGGCGACCTGATCGTATTTGCAGCCATGGTGGGTTCATTCTCCCTTTTTATCCGGTTCCATATTTGCACATCGGTTTATATTGTCGAGTCACTAAAGAATTGTTGTGCATTTGAGTTTTTTAGTAGTTGGAAAGGAGGGAGGAAGAGTTGGGCGTATCCCGCAAGTAAGCTTAATTCTTGATTTTTGTAACTTTAACTTTTTACAATATACACGACGAAACACCCTATAAATCTAACCACCAAACACCCCTATAACTGTAATAACCAAACAAACGATACCCCTCTCTGTAATCGTGAACCAAACAGGCAACCTCTATTACTTTAACATAACCAAACACCATATACTGCCCACACCAGCATGAGTCAACAAATTGTTTCTTTCGATCTCATTGGTGCTTATGTTTTCTTGTCTCCATGTAAAATTGATCATATCGTACGTCTTCTTGAACTTCCAACAATTGAATCACATGGGAAAGTACCCCCTTTACATTTGTTGATGATTGCTTGGTTTGTTACTTACGTATGCTAATGGACACCATTGGGAACTATGTGTCTCCTATTTGAGCTAATGGGGCCATTTTTCCCAACTCTAGGCATATCTTACAAACCAATTAAAACAATGTGTGGGAATTATAATTAGTTACTTATAAATTGCATTCTTTTATAGGTAGTCTTTTATCCATGTATGTTAATTATCATCAATTTTTAATAAGTATATCAGTCATATATGTGTTTTTTAAGAAATAAGAATTATTCACTGCTTTTAATACCACAAATTTTTAGATGACCTCGAAATATAGGTGGTTTTATTTCTTACGAAATTCTATTATTTTGATATTAAATAAAAAGAAAATCATAGAGTTGTTTCCAAAAAGGTGACCACTTAGTCACTAGTTTCTTGTTCTCGGTTTCGTTTACTTGTAGTTGACTACAAGGGTATGTTTTCTATTTACCTTTTATGTCCCTTATTGTGTTTTAATGTATGTTAATTGTTTATACTAGACTAGATCTATCCGCTGCGTACTCGTATGAGTTAAATGGTTAACTTGATTATTAAATTCCAACATGTACCATAAAGAATGGTCGATATCACTATTCCCGCTATATAGTATCTCACTATCAATCTTGCTCACAAAGCTCATTTGTAAAGGCCTAATCTAACTGGAATTCAAGCTTCGTTTAATCTAGCATATGCGGCCCTATCTAACCAAGGAGAGAAAGCATAGCTCGATCTATCTGAACGAAGAAGGTATACACTATACACAACTCATCATCATTACCTTCATCTACAATCCCTTTCTGTAATTCATCAACCTCGTTGACATCATCCTTTTAAGAACCGATGATCTAACAACATATGAGCAGATAATCTACGCACAACCTTCTTACACAAACAACCCTTTAAGAAAAATTTCCCTTTATTCGATACACTACTAGAACTAATAACCGAATCAATTCCATTCTCATAACCAACACGTCTCAAAACCTCATTCTTACCCAATTCTTTATATGCAAGCCAAATCTGTTTACCAGTCAACATCTCAAACACAGTACAGCCAAACGCCCAAATTTCAGCTGGCGGTTTTAAACACCATTAATTACAGCTTCCGGTGGGAATTACAACGGGTTACCCCTCCAATAATGACCCGCAACCTTCTTCTTTTAAACGTGCTGCACCTTTTTCGTCAATCCCAAGTCACCAATCTTAGTAATAAAACCATCATTGTTCGTATTAGCAACAAGCTATACAATACCAGGTTTCAAATCACAACGAACATACCCTCGATTATGAACGTGACTCAACCCTTTTAGAATCGCTCTACCCTAACGCTTAACATCAATTTCCAACAACCCTTTACCACCCGCATCCTTAATAACATCAGCTAGAGTTCCACCAGAAGCAAACTCCAATAACATATTATAAACCATCAGATTATTCTCAATAGTTATCTCCTCACTTGATCACATTCGCAGACCCTCGAATATTATCCATAACCTCTTTCTCCTTCTGAATAGAACCTGAGACAGAGACTTCTGCAGATTTCACAGCCATAATGGACGGATACAAAGTGTATTTCACTTTCACCATTAACCACCTTTACCAATGACAAAACCTCTTATCCAATCAGCACCATCGCAATTAAAGTTAGTATTGTTAGAATCTTCTTGTTTACTTCTTTTCGCTTCGTAAACTTTTGTTTACCTGTTAGGCTTCGCTTCTTCATATTACATTCGTTAGAGTTCAGCATCATTGCAAATAGGTGATACAAACTTAAAGATTTTATTAGATTTGGTACAATCCCCATAATTATCATTAACAATCAGCCGATGTATATATACACAAAATAATCAATAACCGAATAATTCTAAGCGCATAAGCATAGGCATCCGCCAAAATCCCAATACGAATACAACTAATACTCCCCCGCATTTTGAGCGGGAGGTCTTCGAACGTTCAAACCGGAGCAAAACTCGATAAATAAAGTTGTGGGAAGACCGTTGGTAAAGATATCCACATTTTGAAACTGTGAAGGGACATGAAGAACACGAACTTGTCCCGAAGCAACAAAGTCCCGTACAAAGTGAGTGTCGATCTCAATATGTTTTGTGCGTGATGTCGAACCGGATTTGCAGATATATAAACAACCCTAACATTGTGACAATACACTAAAGTAGCAGTAAATAGAGGACTAAGAAGCTCGCATAGCACGATCCAAGCGGTCTCAGCAACCACATTAGGAGCACCATGATATTCTTGCCAGAATGGAACGAGACAAGGTAACATGTCGCTTTGCGGACCAAGATAAAAGATTATCACCAAGAAATACACAATACCCGGACGTCGACCACCGGGTAACAAGGTAATCAGCATCAGTATAGGCAAGAAGTTGCAATAAGCTGAGCAGTAAACCAGTAAACCAGACATGAAGCTGAAGACCATAATTAAGAGTACCACAGCGCAGAATGCGCTTCAAAGCAGTAAAGTGCGGCTCATGAGGGTCATGCATATAAATACAGACTTGCTAACATAAGATAAATCCGGTTGTGTAAAAGTAAGACACTTAAGCGCACCAGCGAGGCTGCAGTATAAAGTAGGTCACTGACAAGGTCACCATCCGAACCAAGCTTAGAGTTGGTATCAACACGAACCCTGCACTGCACATGTTACAATTCTGCATATGAGCTCGCTCAAGAATTTCCTCTGCAAATTTCAACCAAGACAAAAGCATGCCCGAAGTCGATCGCTGAGCAGAAACACCAAGGAAATAATAGAGAGAGCGAAGATCAGTCATAACAAACTCAGTGTGAAGCAATGCAATTATATGCTGTAAAAGAGCTGCAGAAGAAGATGTGAGAATAATGTCATCAACATATAACAAGAGATAAGCAATATCCAAACCGCGATGAAAAACAAATAGCGACGTATCAGCTTTGTTGTGCTGAAAACCGATCTGTGTAACAAAGCTAGCAAAACGCCGAAACCATGCATAGGGGCCTTTTAAGCCGAGATAATGACCGCTGCAAATGGCAAACATAATCAGGGTGATGCAATCAACAAACTCATGTGGTTGATGCATATATAATGTCTAAGATAAGTGACTGAAGAAAGGCATTCTTCACGTCAAGCTAATGAATAGGCTAGTCCCCTGTTGATTGCGTCCATTGACATGACAACAAGCCTAGCTTTGCACATGCTTAATGAACCATCTGCATTGGACTTATGCCTAAAAATCCACATGGAATGAACGATATTTAACGTTAGCCGAACGGGGCACAAGAACCAACGTTCCGTTAGAAATCAAAGCATTATATTCGTCTACCATAACCTATTGCTAATTCGGATCACGAAGGGTGTGTTTGTGAGGACGGGGAAGTGGGGAGGTGGAAGTGACATGACTATTCATACATTCAAGAGGTTTAGACAGCTTTTGCACGTGTGACCATAAGATGCGTGTTGGTTGCAGGGGTAGATGAGATGTGGGATTGCAGATTTAATCGGGCCTGGTGTGATGGATGATGGGTAGGTGTCGACTGAGTTGAATGAGTCTAAGTCATGTTCTAGCTGCAAAATATATCAAAACCTCTTCCCGAGGTGTTTTCCTTCTCCCACACCTCACACCCTATGGTTTTGTTTTGCCTTTAGATCCCTTTTATGTGCGTGCTTCTTTTCTTCTTGTGCCCTTGGCCGTTTGCTTGCTTTTATGCTCTGTTGTTTGTTTTTGCCCTGTTGCCTCCCTTGCGCCTTCTTTTTGCCTATTTGCCTATAGTACGTGTTCTCATGTAGCTTTTGCTTTTGTGTTATGTATGCCATTTTTCTCATTTTTTATTTTGGAATTTTGCTTGTCTACTTGGTTGATTGGTTGCTTCTGTACTATTTGCTTGTGTGCTTGTTTGCACTTGCTTTTCGTCATATGTTTTCTGTATTTCCCTTAAACTTGTTTTTCTCTTTCTCGTTCATTTCTTCTTGAACCCTTCATCTGCACAATGATCGGAAATCCCTCGAAGCAGTCTATCTATCGTCAAGTTCATCCTGTTGATAGGGGTAGAATCTATCTACATCTAACCGACCCCTTACCCGGCTGCGGCAAGATTGCGTTAGGTGTTGTAGTCGTATGTAGAAACACATAATGTTCATGTTGTAACAAAAATCCACCCAGAAAAGCAGAAGAGCAAGATAGGTTATTTCCGGATAAAATACTCTGAATTTATAAAACAGGTAAAGAATAACGTCAGTTCCATAAATTTTAGACCTCGAGAATTTTCGGACCTCAAAATGGTTGATCTTACAAAGCTTCTATATTAAATAACCTTAACGATCAATATTCAAAATGTTTTACAAACACTTGAAAGCACAACTTAATATCATCTACATAAACAAACCCACAAAGATATGACATTCTATGATGCAATTTGAACCTGTCGACAATTGCAAATCCTGAATTTCCTCTTTAGAGAGATCTAGCTTCGATCGTGTCATAATACAAAAAGACTACTTTGTTGACTAAAATGATGATAGTTTGTCTGAACAATCACTCACTTGATGTGTCATTGCCTTTGCTGCCAACCCAGTATTGTTTGGTGGCGACAAAGATTTTCTTGGGGACAAAGGGCCCTTCTTCATGATCCAACAATTTAACATCCCATCTCATGCCGTCTGCGATTTTCATTACCCTGGTCAACACGTCTACTTCGTCTCTGAGGATAACTGATCCTTCAGGCCTCAATATCCGGTCCATCTCTAGCAGGATGTCTTCAAAATCACATCTGTTACAAATGCAGATTTTAAATTCAAGATGGTCAATTATAGGTTTGAAACTTGTTTAAGAATTCATCGAGATTAGTCGAGTGGATGTTAACACACATAAAAAGAAACTAGAAAACAAAGGTGACTGAAATCCTTAATTGATAGTTTAAAGTGGGTGATGTTTTTAATTGCTAACGGGTTGAATCAAAACATTTAGCTGAAAAGAAAGCGAGCCAATTGGGTTGAATGGATGGAAAGCCTCGCAGAAACGTCATAAATCGCTTTAATCAAAACACTATATTAACAGTAATCTCATTTACAAAGCTTATAAAAATATATGGATAGAATTGTTTTGCGTCAACCTGTACCAAAAAACTGCGTGTAACGCCCGACCATTCAGTTTATCATCTCAAAGTAAAACTGGATGTTATGCATGTGGATGATTTGTATAATTTTGATACCCTTTTTATTTCCTTCAATAACTATCGATGGATTCATGTACTTATTGAACTTACAGGAGCAAGTGCAGCGTAATTAATTACTCTTTGACAGATTTTCTAATTAATATCCTGCACTATTTTCAAAATTTTAAAGGATTTAATTTTCATTTAAACAAAAGAAAGCAGTTTCGTCAACTGGTCCAAAGTGGACAGTTTGCTTCCTCGTCTTATACTAGGTACACATTAGAATGCAAGAAAGTTGGAGATCATAAGATAATGGCACATGTTTTTTTAAGTGTGATGAATACTTAATGTCTTAGCAGGAACATAGAGAGTAAATTTGAAAAAAAGGTATGTCAAATTCTGCCAAATTACAGGTAAAAGACACCTTTTGAAGTGGGGACACACTTGTTTGGTTTGTAGATTGTCATGCAATCCTAACTTTTTCGGGCACAATATACTTAGTAAGGATCAAGAGACTTACTTGTTCTCGTACAAGCTGAATAGACCGTTCCCATGAATAAGGTCATATGTCCTCGGGTAAGTTGAGAAGCCTTCACACCTGAAAGACAGTAAACAGATGTTTAATCTCCTAGGAAACTGTAGGCAAGAAAGATGCCGTAGATTGTATCAATATGTGAGGTATTTAACAATATGTGTCTACGTATCCACAACTTGCTTTTTGCAGAACAAAGGTGTGGCAATTCCAACACATTTACTTATGATGGTCAGATGAACGTTGCCCGAAGTCTTTATAATGCATACAATCTCTTAAAATCTTGGATTTGGAAATATCGATTATAGTTGTAACAATATTGTTAAAAAGTTCTAACAAAATGAACAAAAAATGTTTAGGGGTCCACTCAAACCCAGTCTGATTCATCTGAGAGCAGATACTAATAACTCACAGAAGTGAAAATGATCCAAGTTAATGGAGCTTACCAGTCATGATATATGCCGATAAGACCTCGCTCAAAAACGGCACCCAATGTGTTTGGAGCAATGGTGGGCACAACATTCATCACCCATAACTTATTTGAGTCGATTGCTGCAGCAAAACCTCCAAGACCAGCGTTCATATCCATAATGTTTCTATATCTTGAAGTGCCAATTAATCGGTTGGCCTTTTTGTAAGTAGCAACATACGTCTTCCAAAGTTTACTATCTTCTTGATAAGATTCCACAGAAACATCGGGAACAAGTCCTTTGGATACGCGAGGAGGCACTGCTTGTAGCCTTGCTGGGAATTTCTTTAATTCTCCTCCTGCTACTTCATTTGCACTCTTAACTTTAGGGTATGGAGTTACACATGTTTCGATTTTCTTGTACCTATAGTATAACACAAGGAAATAGTTATGTAAAAGGTGAGACTCGAAACCAGTTGCAATACACTAAGATAAGTAGAGTTCATACAAAATCTCTAAACGTGTACTGAGACTGCCATACACGAAACATGAGGAAGTTAATTTATGTTACCTACTAAACAAAGAAAATCAAAACTGGAAAACTCGGGGACTCACCAAACATTTTCAGCATCACTGGTTTTACAGAAATCTGCAGAATTCATTCGGCAGGATTCTGCATTAATTTTTTTTCTCCAGATAGCAATATCACCCTTCTCATATTTCTTCTCCCAGCAAAGAGATTCGGCAAGCTTTTCAATCTTTGTTTGTTCTGCCTTCAGATCCTCTTTTGACCTTTTCCATGTCTGATAGTATGTCTTCCAATTGATTGGAGGACCAGACAAAATCCAAAATCCACCAGGCCTGAGAACTCGATCAACTTCCATCAAGTATGTTCCATCTGCCCATAATCATAAATACTTCAGATTACAGATTTTCAAATATTAAGGGATTTGGAAATTTTGGCTACTAGTTTTTTAACAAGGCAATTTGGTATTTTACTCACCGTTTTCGCCCCATGGGATCAGACATCGTGAGCACTGCGCCATATCAAAGGATCTTGACGGAAAAGGAAGTTTAATTGATCCAAGAACACCAATAATAGCAGGCACACCGCGCTCCAAAGCAAACTGCACTTGGGCTTCATGATTGTCCCTTGGTGCAAATGAAAATGCTAAAACATTTCTCTTCATCAGGTAAGCACCCCAACTAGCAACCTATTTTAAAATTGTAAAGTTAGTCCCAAATGATAATTATCCACAAACGATACATGGTGTAAATTAACTACTAGATGTGGCATGACAAGCCTGACGGGGCTCATCGGTTTACAGGTCCAAACAGGTGGGGCCGAAACAGGCCAATACACTGACCTCCACACACTTTTTGTTCATTTTTTATGAGTATTTCGCTTTTAAAATAGACTTTGGGAGACTTTCGACCCGTCTGACCAGTTTCCTTTTAGCTAAAAAAGTTTATATAACCCATTTGAAATAACACTAACATTTATAAGTAAATAAGCCGGAATAACTCAATACGCAACACAGGCCGATTTCATATTGTAACCTTATTAACATAAAACATTTAAGTACGCATATTAATTAATCTGGTAAGTAAATTGTAAACCTACCCCACAACCAGTATCCAGAGCTGTTCTGACGGTCCCATCCTTAATCGGAATCACCGACGCAAGTTCATCAATATATGCATCGGCTCCTTGTGGGAACATAGTTCCACCACCTGGAAACTTAAACACATTGCCTTGATACTCAACCCAATGTTGATTCGCCTTCTCGACAGTCAAATGCTTATAAGGAACATTAGCATAGTGAACATAGTCACGTCCTTTCGGCCATGGAAACGGAGTCGAATAACCTTTGGGGGCCGGAATAAGACATTTCAACTTTTCGTCTTGAGGAGGACAATGTCGTTCTCTATACACCATGTTTTCTCTCGGGAATGTCATGGCTCGGTCTTGTTCATGACATGGTGTGTAGTCGGTGTACTTGTAATCACATGGTTTGAACATTTTCGATTTTGGTTTTGAAGAATCGGGTATTGGGATACTGTGATGTGAGTCGAAATCAAGAGTGGCGAAGTCGTCTTCACATTCAGTTTTCTTGGTTATGTCCATTGCTATGCTGTCTCCTTTTCCAAAACCACTTTTTTGCCATGTTCCGAGTAAGTAAAAGAAACAGCAGAGCCCGAACACGATGATTATAGATAACGGACTTCTTCGTCGATTTGTTGGATTCGTCTTAGACCCCATCTTGGCCTAAATCTCACTGCATCAATCAGCAAAGTAAAAACAGTGTTAAGTTAAAGTCATATCATAGAAACTACATGGTTAAACGCTAATTATAGATATTCAACCATTTCAATTTTCAAGTAACAAAATTAGGGATTTTTTTATATAAAACTAATATTTCAGATCACATAAATGGAAATATGAATAATAACTCATAAGAGATAACAAGCATGAAACTAACCGTCTATATTTAGTAATTGACTTACTTTCAAGTGACAGATTAGACTAGACTTCACGATACAAATTGCTGATCTAAATATTACTACATTCATCCGAAAACAAATGCAATGTTTGTTTACGGTACCACTTTCAACTCAAGGTCTTATAAGTTATATAAGAACAACATCAGTACATTACTACTCGTGTTAGTCAAATATCTCAAATTTTTCACAATTTCAAAAAACCATCAATCTGAAAACCAAATCACTCGCGTAAATCGTTCACAAAGATTACTAAATGCAAACAATTACTCATTTCACCAGATCAAAACCGCGAAAACAACTCGAGTTGATTTCCAACAATTCATCAAACTTATACACAACTTCTCGAAATTAGTACTCATAACTAACTAACTAACTCAGATCAAAGCAAACATAATCCAAATCACAAAAATTCATAAAATATAAGTAATAAATCCTAGAATAACAGAATGTAACTAACTCACATAACTAATCACAACTTTACCTAATTAAATAAATCACAGATCTGACTTCAACTCGACTTTATTTTTTCCAATCAGAGAAAAAATAGATTAACTTTTTTTTTTTGAAGTGAGAGTGAGTGAGTGTGTGAAAAGATGTTTAGTTTATTATATAGTTTGTTAAAAAAAATGATGGAATTAAATAATGGGATAAATAATAATAATAAATTAGATGACGGAGTTGACGATCTCCGACTACGACGGCGGTCGGTGACGGTGGATATCTAGTGGACAGTCTGGATGACCTTTTTTTCAACTTTTTGTATATTTTTAATGCGAATAGATTCATTTGTTTTTTTAAATAAAAAGGAAATGAGACACCCAGCATTAAGCGCGAGCATTATAGACCGCGTATCAGATTGAACCGAAAAATCAAACCGATCAGATTGGACATATTTTATTTCGGTTTTGTACTCGGTTCATCTTATTGCTCATTTTGGTTCTCGGTTTGGTCCGGCCCGTTTCGACCTTACGCACAACCGACTATTATGTTTTGTTGGACCGAACCGTCGAACATGACTGAAACGAACCGAACCGACGAACCTGAATATTTTAAATGTTACATTTATTTTTATTTTCTTACTACAAAGACTCGTGTATGCATAACTTTTTGACCACTCGCAACTCTTTGGCATATTGAAAATATCGTATTATTATCATGATTTCAAAGTCTTGTTGCAAAATAATAGAGTTAATAGAAACACCTGTTTTGTGACGGGGACTCGTAAACTTCAACTTTCTTTACAAAAATGCTTTTGATAGGTAGTTCAAATCACGTTTTGGATTATATGTTGTCATTGCAACCGGGTTTGTTTTGATGTGAGGCCCTTTAGAAATGATACTCTTGTTGAGGAAATTAAAATTTTGTCTCACTTGTGATTTCTTCATAAGAATAGAAAAATCAACCAAATTGAATCGATTAGATTGTTGACCAAATAAACGCTTGTACAATTCCTATCTAGTATCGGGTTTCTAGCTCTTCGCCGGAGTATTTCATATATAATTTGTCGTTAAGAAAAATAAAAATAAAGATGCGTGTACCATAACCTAGACATAACTAACTCTATAAGTGTTACTAACTTCGTCCCAAAATAATTATCTTCTTTTTATTTTTTGAAGTTTTTCTTATCTATTTTGATATTAAATATTTTTGTTTGTCTTACATAATACTGTATTTGATACAAAAAATATATGAATGAATTATTTTTAAATGTATTTTTATTTATATAATTTTCATAAGTATTATATAACAAAAACAAAAATATTAAAAATCAAAATTAAACAAATTAGGAAGAGAGTATCAAAACCATAGCCACTCCACTAGAGACACTACGAAAAGATGGTACACAAAATTTTCTCTACCGACATTTTGCGTGTGGGACATATGAAAACGAATACCCAGATTGGACCCACACCATTCTCCATTGATTGACATTTATTAGATTGCGGACAATGCCATCTTAATGTGTATTTCTTAACTAGATCCTCGGTAGATTTTTATTTGTAAGAGAAGTATCATAAGATCATTATTTCTATCCATTGTTTTACAAGGTTTTAGTCGACAAAACACCTTATGAGACATTTTAATTATTGTTATTTTCTGTTATATGAGTATAAGGTTTCCCAAAATATCAAAGTGATCTGCTGACGATTTTGAAAAATGAACAAAGGTTTTTATTTTCAGTTTGATTTGGTTTATCCTTGTAATCTCGCTGTCATTGAAACCCTGATCTGTTTTTTTTTCAGAGAGTCCTGTTGTCCATTGTTTATCTTGATCTCCCTTCAATACCTTTTTGTAGAGGTTTTGTCAGTTTGTGCTTGTTTCGTTATTTAAGGTTTTGGTCACCATTCGTCCAACGTATCTAATGAAGGACCAAGCTAAGTATGTTTATGTTTCTAAAGTCGTTATGTTTATGTGAGACCAGTTTTCCTGGCATAATCGTAGAAGGTCGAAGGCATTGTGGTGAATGAATGCGTAGGGGATGGAGAAGGTGATAGATACAGTTATTATATTTCCTAATAGAGAAGATCCAAAGGAAGGAAAACGTAAGTGCTTATGTCAGGTTTATTCGTAGTAAAACGAAATTAGACACGTAGGATAGATGGTTGGAAATCTTTTTATACGATTGTTGTAATAGTGGTCGTGTCAAATCGCGTGGCAATGTTCGCCCGTTTTTTGAGATCGTGACCAGAACGCAAAACGCAGTGAGTTAGTACCAAGTAGGGAGCGCTTAGTCTCAAATCAAATATAGGGCGTGGCGTACATTTGGGTTGTTTGTTTCTTGTAGCTAGAGACTTATGACCACCATTGATTGCCTTGTGCTCTATGTATCTTCTCTCACCGGGGTTGGTTTTGGATGATTTTCGTGTTTTTTGTTGAACGTGACCTCTTATGTCTAGGTCATGGGGCGTGTGAAAGATATTAACTCCATTCCTAACATCGGAATTCTATGTTAGCTAAGAAGGTTTTGAGCATGTGAAGAGTCATATTTAGGTGGGTTATTATGGGTGTTGATAGAATTGGATAACGAGGGTTCCTAAGCAAAAAGGTTTTTCTAGGATCATGTAGGCGTTAACTCTTGGTTCCTGTACGCTTCTTAAATGCTATAATGCTTTTGTTAGTGATGAACGTGTTGCATTGGAGTGGGACATTGAAGGTATCGCAACTTCATGTTTGGATCTCGTGAATCGTAGTTTTAGCCAAAGATTTGGTAACCCATATCGCGGCCGAGAGGCGTTGGATTATCGACGGATAATTAGAGAGGCTCCTCTTTTACTCTCGTAAGCGGTTGTGCCATACTTTACTAAAAAACACCAGAATCTATATTGGAGAAATTTCAACGGTGATTTTAAAGGGCAAGGTGTTTGTGCTCGGGCGAAGGAACTTTTTACTGGGAATCGACGTTTTCTTGGAACATAAGGAGTATGTTTATACCCTCGGATGACGAAACAAAAGGCATGGCGCTAAAAGTCTTAATGAAGGGGCGCTAGAATAGGTGGCAATCGCTCGAGTCAGATGATGAATGTAATGTGAGATGGTGTCGAGACAAGATTTCAGTGCTAATGTGGATGAATGTAAATTAGTTGATTGTCATGGTAAGGAGACGGACAAACATCAATCAGTGGATCCGTTTGGTTTTTTATGATTTATTGGAATAATTCCCGCTAAAGGCGTTCGTGATGCGAGTACATCTTTATTCGCATTCCTCCTGGTTTTACCCCTAAAACTTCTGATGACGCACGCTAATGTTGGGTGAGTTTTGCGTGAAGATGGGAGACCTACTAAAGGATGGAAGACATGGTGATTATGCTAGGAAGTGGTTGCTAACGGTTATGACACACAGGATGGTCATGATTCCGCATGACTAATGGAGAATCAGTTTCTTCCTTTTCACATAAAGTTCATAACGGTGGCTCTATTCTTGACATTTTGGATGACATGGTTCGGGTTGGACATTCTATGGGTTATAATTTGGATGGGTGTTTGAAAGATATGGAACGCATTATTGGCTCACAAGGAGATGAGATGTTTTTAAATGAATTTTTATAGAGTGCTCTTAATATTCAGGGTCTTCTTGGGCAACGAAGACGAAAAAAGGAGTGGGTATAAGGAGTTAAATGTAAGCATAGGATCAAATTTTTTAGGTTGCAAGAGACAAAGATGGATTTATTTTCATTATGGACGTAAAGTCCCCTATGGGGAAATTCAAACGTTTGATTTTGGTGCCAGTGATCATTAGGGGACATTCTGGTGGTATTCTTTGTATCTTGGTGAGGCTTCTATCTTCACAGAAAGATGGCGCTACTATTTTCTGATAATTTTATAGCTTAGTTACGGCTCTTGGTTACCTCGTAATGTCAGATTTTTTTGGTGGCGGTTTGACAGTTGCTCCTCACAGCCACTAAGGGCAGCAAAGGGTCTTTGGTAGGACTTTTTATACTAATCTTGTACGGAAGATGAACGGCGAAGCTATTATAATAGGGTGAAATTTTAATGACGTTCGGACTATGGATGAAAGACTTGGTTGTCTTTCAATGTTTAGGTGCATGGTGTGTTCTTGATATCGGTTTATTGTGTCTTCTGGTCTTGTGGATGTCAAGTTGGAAGGGTACTCGTTTACTTGGTCGCATCCCTCAGCCTCCAAAATTAGTAAATTAGATCGCTTTCTTATTACGGAAGGTATTATCTCGCTTTATCCGTCTATTTTAGCTTTGTGTCTTGACCGTTCACTTGCACGATCATCGTTCTCTGCTTATTCTTTGAGGGGAAAGTTTTGTCGATTTCTGGCCGACTCGTTTCGGGTTCTATCAATCATTTGGTTAAGGGGATGGAGGGTGTTTTGATTCGATGGTGGAGCATGGATGGTGTCTTTTTCGCATTCTGATTCCAATGCTTATGCGTTAGGTTCCAAAGAAGAATTGCAAGACCTGAAGTCTATTATTCGATTCTATGGTTTTAAAGATAAAAAGTTTTTCATCTTCATAACGCACAAAGTATTCCCTACTGAATCGATTTGATCTCAATTGATAAAGACTTGGAAAGGGGAAACGTTTCTGATGACATCCTTACTCAATGGATGGATTCTTAAACGACGGTCTGCAAGTTATTAAAACTTTTGGAGGTTAAGGATCTGGTTCAAAATCTAAACTCAAATGGGCTATCGAAGGAGATGAGGTAATTCTAAATTCTTTCTTCGGTAATATTATTAAGGAAAAGCGTCTCAGTTGTCGATCGTGGTGTTTTCGTTGAGGGCAATTGGGGTACTGAGCCGACTGTAGTGTGAAGGAGGCATTTAAGAATCACTTAGGAGTTCACGGATTTCAGCAAAAAGTGGCATGCATAGTCGTCAAACTTTAATGATCCTTTTCTTTAATCGATTATCTTCTGGGATCAGGTGGATGAGCTGGATTGTGGCACGTATCGAGGGACGAAAATTGATAGGGCTTGTTTGGAACTGTGGCCGAGAATTAAGTATCTGGCCCCGATCGGTTATACGTTTAGTGTGAATTTTTTAGAAAGTATTGGAGTCTTGTCGGAGAGGGATTTTTGTGATCGCACGGCTCGACTATTTTTATAAGTATGGTACGTTTCCAAAGGGGGTGTAACTCGTCCCCCCTTTTTTCAATCTTGCCTTATTCATAAGTTAATCAGATGATAAGTTCGTTTATGATTTTTGGCCTATCAGTCTTGATTCTATGGTTTTAGGTGATCCGAAAGTCTTAGCCTAATCGTTTCGGCTTCTGTTTTATACCGATTTAGTTTCCGAGACTCAATCGGCCTTGTTGCTATAGTCGAAAATACATTGGGACGGTCCTTTTTATCATTAATGAGATGTTAACACTGGTGTTTGTAAGAGATCAAATCGAAGCAAAGCTTTGCTTTATATTAAGGCTTGGATTAATGTAAGGACGTATATGAATTCGGTTCGGTTGGGCATTATCTCTTGGACTACTTTTCGTCGCGCGTTTGGGTTTGGGCCGAATTGGTGCTAGATGTGGGATCCGTCGACGGTACTTTTACTTCCTCCTTGGTTCCCTAATATCTGGCTTAATGTAGCCCAACGTACGTGTTCCCTTTTTGTTTTGGGTTGAAACAAGGTGGAAATCCCGTTGGGCACCTAAATATCTTTTCAATTCTTATTCATGGTAGTCGCAGTTACAATATCTTTTTCCTCCGGTTGTTCGATGATGGGCTGTTTAAAGGTGTTCAATTGCATGGCTCGGTTATTATTTCTCATCTTTTTTATGCCTGACGATGCTCATGTTCATTGGAGAGTTGGTCCACGTTCAGAATCTTACCTAATATGTCTAACACGTCTCTTTAAATTGCTTTCCTAATCTTGGTAGGGTCTTAAGATCCAACACTTGCTAATGACGCCAAAGTCTTGGGTGTCGGGGTTTCATCAGAAGGTTGTTCGTGCAGGCGTGCGGAATAAGATCGGGTTGTGCTGTTTTGTTCTTGAACACTCTTTTTTGGTTATCTTGGTGTCGACTGTTGGGGAGTGTTATGTCTCGGAAGTCGGCTTGGGTCTTGGCTTGGTGAACAAACTCCTATCCCCTGGTTATCTAAATGGTAAGTTTTTAAAACCCTTTCCATAGGCGGCAGATTGACCCTTCTTAAATCCGCTTCTTGGGCCTCTCCAATTTTTTTATGCTCAATCTTTACAGGTTCCAATAGGTGTGTGGAGACTAATGAATCTATCCGTAGTAAGTTCTGCAATGGTGTTGTATTCTCTCGGATTAGAAAGATATCGTGGGTAGCTTGGGGAACAATGTCTTAGCGTCCCAAATCTGAACGGTTGGTCTTGGTGTCTCAAGTATCTTCATTCGCGTTTGAATCGTACCTCTTTTGTATGAAGTGGGTGTGCGCGCTTCTATTTCCTGGCGAGGATTAGGCTCTTTATGGTCGTTTGTAAAAGTTATTCAAGCGATTTATGGCTTCAGTTTGAATACTTCATGTGACCGTATCAACCCCTTCGATTTGGTGCTCTATTTTACGTGAAGTAAAATCTTTGGAAAAGAATTCTGGTTTTTGATTTTTCTTCGCATTGTAAGAAAGCGGATTGGGGACGGGGATCTTGATACTAGGTTTTTGGTATGATTCCATGGTTAGCTGAATAGCCCTCTTTGTGGTCAGTTTCCCCGTTGGTTTTTGTGCTCCCTCGAATTGGGATGAAGGAAGAATTGTGGTGGCTAATAAAATGGGACTTCTTCGTTTTCAGCTTATCTTTTCGCCCGGGACGTGCGTGATGGAGCTGAGCCTGGCAGCAGTGGGCATGACCTTGTCCTTCAACTTATGAACTCGGTTGTTCCTCTCGTCTTCCAAAGATAGGTGGACTTGTGATTTGTCGGGAGTTGGAGAGTTCAATGGCTTTAAAGGCATCTGAAACTTTATTGTGACTTGTTTCTCCCTTCGTCGGGATGTTGCAACGAGTTGGGGGTAAAATTCATTTCCCATTAAAGTTAATTGTTGTTTCTTGGCGGGACTCGTCGTGATAGGTTCAAATACTAGAGCTCAATCTTAGCACGTATGTGGTATTTTGTTGGATTCCCATCTGTGTCCTATTTGTATTGCTGCTTATGGAGGATGTTCAGCATGTTTTCCTTTCGATGTGACGTGCGCTCGGGTTGTTCTTGTAAAAATTTGTCGTTGGTCGGGGATTTGGATAGTGGCAAGAGATTTTGTTCTTTCTCGGATTGGAGATGCTTGGTTCTTATCCTTTCGACTTTCTTCCGTGTCAAGTCTATTTTAGAAGTGTTTTTTATGTTGCTTGCGGTGGCGGGTATTGTGGAGGCTTCCGAAAAATCTAGTTGGTCTTTGACGTTTGCTCCTAATCGTCGACGTTTTTGATGTCATTGTTTCTTGGTCCCTTTTTATGGTGTTCTAGTAGATGCTATAGGGTCTTTTTTTGGGAGTATTGGTTAAAAAATCCCTATCTCTATTTCTTTGTAATGTCTTTCTTGCTCCTTGTAGTTTTTTACATAATGATGCCGTTCAAAAAAAATCCTTGTAAGATTGACAAATAGATATGTATATGTATTTTGGTTGCGATTTTGAAATAAGAGAGCAGGCACTCTTCTAACTTAGTATGATATTGTTGTTTAAATATACTCGATTTTGTACTGTGGAATGGCGGGTCCTGGGAGAATTTTATTTCGGTTCCCAAAAATTGTGGTTGCACAATATCTTCCAAATATTACCAGTTTTATTGCCAGTGTTCGCACGAAGCTTAGACATTATACTTTTTTAAAATATATGTATAATTTTACTTCTTTTTGCTTTATAAGTTATCGTTATAAGTATTATCTACAATCATATGATAGAATAGGATTCATTAATATCTTTTATAATATGGAATGAAATTGAGGATAATTAGTAATTTTTTTTTCTTGTTGATTTACTTTTTTTGAATCGACATTGTGAGCCAACTAATCCAGCGAAATACTCTTTTAGGTCCGCTAGTCGAGCATGCAAGTGAACCTCGAGGCCAAGAGGATTAATTTTCTTCTCGTTTTATTTGAACCATTGACCTCCACTTTGGAAGGCTAGTATTCTTACTGTTGGGTATGTAGTTGGTATTGTATATGTTTTATAATTATAGTTGCATTAGTGTGTCAACTATACTTAGGATTCATGGTCATACTTTGTGCTAAAACATGTAAAATTTTAGCTTTGCAATCGAATTTAAAAGTATCAAGTTGAGTTATTCAAAAGTTCACAAGACTGTCAATATTTATAAAGAGTTATAAAAACTAAAGAACTAAATAAGTATTTGTTTCGTGATGCATAAAAAAGTATTTACCTATTGTATATCTTCAAAAAACACTATTACAATAATGTAAAAAGAGTTTTACCAATTTTTTCGTACACCTAACACATTTTTTAAGATATATATAGTAGCCCTAAATGTCTGTATATGATTTATTATATGCATACACACATATCAATAGAATAAAGACTTTTTGAGAAATTCAAATTTTAGAATTTTAGTACGTATTAAACCAAAAGATAAAAAATGCAATTCTTCTGAACCCATCAATGAATAGCTAGAACACTATTTTTCTTTATTTACGATAATTTATGTGATTTGGTGTTTTTTCTATTTGGTTGTACAATATGATTTCAGGCCGAAAATAAAAAATCCACCAAAAAGTCTTCGGGTAGATTTGGGATGTGATTAGATAATGTTAAATTTTTGTTTGGAAGTAAGAAATTGTTTACGTTGTTGTATTTTAAAATATAAAGTCTAGCGGTAAAGTTTAATGGGTTATTTATTTATTTATTAAAGTTATAATAAAACTTGTAAATTTATAAATTTACATTTAACTCCATATAATTTATTTAAAATTAAACCACTAAAGTTTTATTAATTGCCTCCTCTTTTTTTAAGTTTTTGTTTTTCACATGTTTAACACGTATATTTTTATATGTTTTTTTTCTCCATCGGATCTCTCCACCAAAAATTTTCAATTTTGACCAAATGGATTCAATTTTGACTTTTTATCGACCAATCATATCGTACGATTTTGCCTACGTGGCAAAATCAAGCATTCTGATTGATCTAATTTTTTTCCTTATAACATTTAATCTCATACAAAATTCCGAAATGATGTAATTCTTTTATTATATAAAAGATGGAATGAACTCTAGGACTTGTAGTGTTGTGTCTGCCACTGCGTACATGTCTAAGTTTATATATAGATATGTTACTCATGTGTGACACGAAACACCATTCTCTGAGATTGCAAGGCGCAGTAGGGTGCGGTTATTGGTGTGTCACTTTATTATACACTCAATAAAATCACGATAACTAAAACACCATCTTCGGTTGTGATTGTTGTTTGTGCATGTGAGTCTCATAACACACTGCTAAAAATATCCCACTTTATTTGAAAAAAAAACAAACAACAATGCACCAGTGAAGGGACGACCGACGCCAAGATGGTGTAGGCAACGGTGCAGAATGACAACGTCATTTAGGGGTGACAATTTTTGACATAGTACGATAAATGACACTAACCCGACAGGAAGTTAAATAGGTTTGGATTGAGGATAAACATGTTTGGGTCAAAAACATGTCACCCCGTCTACCCGTTTAATAAACGGATCGTGTTTGGGTTGAGTAAATATTAAACAGGTCAACCCGTGAAACCGTTTAATTATAAAAAGCCTCTAAAAATAAAATATCTAAATTGGATTTTATGTTGATTTTGGATTAAATGTATTTTGTTATGTAATTAATATAAGTGAATTACGATTATAACTCAAATATCATTGACATTGTCGTATGCTTATTTGTATTTTATGTTTATCTTTTTTTAGATCTTAATATCATTTTTGCATGTAAATTAGTTAAATCGACAAATCATTAACCTTATTTATCGCTTGACCTATTTACTTAACGGGTCACAAATGGGTTGCACTTGTTATGTAAGTCTGAGTTAGGATTGTGTTTCTTGACATGATTAGAAAATAGGTCGTGTTTAGGTAGAGGTTATAATAACCCGCGAACCCAAACAGATCAACCCAAACACGACTCGATCGTCACCCCTAACGCCATTGGTGCCAGAAAATGCCAATAGCGTGTTGTTGGTGCATTGCACCGGGCATTCTTACGATAGACTCGGAATAGACAAAAGAAGTATCAGACTTCATGCGATGTATATTGTTTCGGACTATTTAATGAGATAAACTTAGTCTAGATGGTAGGGTTGCATACCACTCACCTGACACGTCAGTGTCACATCAGCTTTCTCTCTCCAACTTTAAAACTCACATTTCAACAGTAATACCAACTCACCTTACATACCAAACTCACCTCAGTTACCATTTTTTATTTAATTACTTTTATTCATAAACTAAAAACGTAAACGTAAACGTACGAAATTAATAAAAACATAAACTAAATTAAAAACTTTTATTCATAAATTAAAAAACATTACATAACAAAGTACAATACGAAAATAAAAATACATAACAAAGTACGAAACAAACAAAGCTAAAACTAAACATTACGAGACAAGTGTTCGATCAAATCGTGTCGAAGGTTTTGATGCACTTGTGATCATATAATCCACCTCATAATTTGTTGCACTTGTTCTCCGTTTCGTAACATGTCTTTCGGGCTAACGTGCTTTCTCCGAGAACCATTTGGGAGATATCGCAAGTTTTTTGTATTTTCGAATCATATTATGTAATATGATGCATGTGTACATCATAGTAATAATTCTTTCTTTTTTAAGCGCTCATGTGGGATTGGCTAGTATGGCCCATTTCTGCTTAAGAACACCAAACGCTAGTTCCACATCTTTCCTTGTTGATTCCTGGTTTGCTTATACAAAATTCGCTTGTGGTCATCATAGGATGATTATGGAATCGTCTTAACGAGTCACGCCAATTTTGGATATATCCCGTCAACAAGATAGTATCCAGAGCGGTAAGTTACGCCGTTAGCCACAAAAGGAATCTCTGGTGATCATCCGGTTTTGAGATCGTTAAATAAAGAGGATTGATATAAAAGGTTGATGTTGTTGTCAGACCCATCAACACCAAAGAAAGCATGCCATATCCATAAGTCTTGCGACGCAACAGCTTCCAGCAAAATGAACGGATTCGAACCATGATCACGTTTTTAACATATTGCGCTTTAAATATGTACGGACAACCAAACCACTCCTAATCCATACAATCAAGACTTCCTAACATCCCCGGAAACCCATGCTTTTCTCACTTATTTGCATATATTCATCTAGAAAACTAGCATTAACGTCGTATGCCAATTGACGAATTGCAGAGGTGCGCTTTATCGACGAGGAAATGCATTCTCTTCCGGTGTAATCAATATTATTATGAAAGTATGCATCGTGATTAGTTACTGCCTTAACTATTCGGTTGAAAAGTGGGCGAGCCATTCGGAATGTCTTCCGAAATCTAGTTGCATTGTACATCGGGTCCTCAGTAAAAAAGGCGGCGACTAAACGCTCATGAGCACCAGAACGATCTTTGGTTATGTTGTTTCTCGTCACTCGATTTGCTTGTCGTTTAATCTTAATATACGCAAGCGCTAGTTTAATAAAACTCTTCTTACGGCTAATAATTTCTTCTCCTTCTTCTACATCATCTAGGCCCATAAACGTATGCGAATTCATTTTGATTAAATGAGGAATGTGAGAAGTGTGTATAAAGAAATTGGGAGAGTTGTGTATAAAAATAAGTGAAGTAGTGGGTATTTATAGGTAAAAAAATGGGTTTTTGTTGTGGTTGTCATAAGGGACTTCTACAAGAAGTTTTACAACTCCCTAGGCAGTATCGTTGTAGTGTAGTATAAGCAAGACTCGGGGGTTGTTGTCGTTCTCTGTGGGAATAGGTTGGGAAGGCTTGATCACGGTCTAACAGAATTCTAAGGGTTGAGAGAAGATTATTTTTGTATTTTTATGTTTTATAAGAAAGTAGTAAATCATATATTTGAGAGGTTTTGTTTGGTTTTAGCTATTAAACTAAATATAAACTAAGCTACTGATGATAACAATATAATAAAAGATTGTGTTCATTTAATCATGTATTACTCTCTAGTTTGCTTCTCCTAGTGTTGTTGCTTTGTCACACTTGCGATGATCTATATAATTATTTCTTAAGTCGTGAACGAATTACACGAACCCGCCGTCTATTTAATATTCCATTAAGGCAACGCATAAGTAAGGTAGTATGAAGACTATTACAAGGACCCTAAGAGTATATTAAATGCATTTGAAATATATTAAGAGTGGATCAACCATATTAAGGGGCAAGGTAGTACGAAAACTGTTACCCGATGGTATCCTTTCTACACAATCATGTTTTCCTAGACATATCAACAGCGATACAGACAAAAGCTGGTTTTCTAAGACCTAACATGCATATTCATCACAAGAAGAAACACCACTATGATCTACATTATAGGTTTCATACAATCATAAATAAGCACAATAGAAGGTTTAGCCAAGCATGTTAAAGATAAGGAAAGAACAGATAAGAATCACACAACAAGACATACTGAATGATTAAGATATTCTTACTTGATTAAAACATGAATTGAAGGAAGTACAATAGGGTTTTAAGGCCCTAAAATCGTCCCTAACAGCTGCTAAACGAACTAGGGTTCGACCCTTTCTTCTACTCTAAAGTTACACACATAAAACCCTAATTTCGAGTTTGTATATATAGGAAAATCGTTGCATTTTAATCGTGACGCCGTCGTAAAAGAGAATATTCTAGATAATGGGCTGGGTCGTGCATTCTGACGCCGTCTTGAGATCTTGTGACGTCGTCTTGGTATGAATTGTGACGGCGTCACGTGTAATCTGTAACGCCGTCTCCAGCTGCTGAGAACACAATCTTGAGAGATGTTGAAGTAGGTCCGTAGTCTTGTCCGTTTCTTCTCCAAATGAGCCCAAGTCACGTGTATTTCCTCCAAATGCCTTTCAAATGCTGAATACCTGGAAAGGAACGATTAAGTACCTATTTTGGGCATAATTGCACGATTTAGGGGGTTAAACGACCCCGAAAAAGTATATAAAATGACACCTCATCAGTTTTTAAAAAATATTTTTTTAATATGCAACGGCAGTAAAATATGGACCCATAAATTTACCACTCATTGAGGTGAGTGGTTCACCTCACATACACTAACTCGCGCGTGAGTTGGATTTACTGGCGTAGTACTCACCGAGGTGAGTTGGATTTGATTCGGTGACTTAGCACCCATTCCTTCCAGCCTTATTGGTCATGATAATAAGGAGACAAATGGTTCTAATATCAATATAGAATATAGTTTGGACTTTGGATTATATGATCACACATCAAACAAAATCTACTAATGTTATTTTGATGTATAACTTTGTATGTCGATAGTTGTTTGGTACAGAAACTTCATGGTCGCATAGCCTTGGGAGTTGGGATTTAAGCTTGTCACCTCCTTGTACCAGGGTCGTCGTAAGGATTTTGAGGTCGCATGTCATTAGCACAAAGAGACCTAGGGGTGAGCAAAACGGGCCGTCGACCGGACCGGACTGGACCAAACGTATTTTAGTCCGGTCCTCGGTCCATGCTTTTTATTACATTCTGTCTTCGGTCCGGTCCGGTCTTACAAAAATCCGATGATTATGCCTTGTAGGACCGGACCGAAGACCGGACATCGGTACGGACCTCGGTCCGGCGTTTTAGACCAATTCGGTCCTGAGTCCAGTCCGGTCTTGGCCGGTCTGATCCGGTCTTTGGACCGTGCTCACCCCTTGATATGTGAAAAATCACATATCCATTTTATATAAAAAAATGACCCTAAAAAGATGAAATAATGCAAATTATGCTTGTGTATTGTGTATTTTGTCTTTTATGATGTGTAGGTGCGGATATTTCAAATATCACATGAAGAAGGCCAAAATGGGACAAAAACGAACACGGGATGGAAAGAGTATGAAAAGCTAAAGCCGAAGGCGTACCCGTATTTTACGGACCAACCCGAGCCCATTTAATGGGTCGGGTTAGCCCAAATCCTAAACCTATTAAACCATTTAGTCCTTAACCTAAACAAAAAGCCCTTTCAAACCACTTGGCCCATATTCATACAACCGAGCCCAAATCCCTTTTATATTAAAAGCCCAAGTCAACAGCTCGGTCAAACAACGAAATAGAAAAGAAAAGGGGCGGGAAAACAGTTTTACTGTTCACCATTCGTCTCCCTTTTACCCTGCACATCTTATACCTAAATTCACCCCAACTTAAGTGTAATTAACCTTTCTAGAAGCTTATGACGCACGCAATGACGCCTTTGGGAGCCACGCTGGCAATCCCAAGGCCAATCATTGGCCAATCATGCGTGGAAGGCATTCAACGGATGAGATCAATTGATTGGAAAGCGGTTATGGATTAAGGGCTGAGATTAGAAGCAAGGGGGCGTCCTAGAGATCTAGAAGCATCATCTCGTGCCTATATAAAGAGCCTCTCACACACAGTTGGGGCATCTAGTGTAGTTTTTAGCTTATTAGTCCTTTTAGCTTATTTTGTAATCGTTTTAATGTAATGTTTTCAATTTAATGTAGTTTTCTTCAAGCTTGTATTCAGTTTAAGTAATCAATAAAAGTTCAAGTTTTCATATTGATAAAGTTTAATTCATGTTTTTACTTTAATGCACTATGGTTTGATTAAGCTCTTTTACTCAATTAAGCTCAATAAGCTTTCAAAATCACTAATAAATGCTACTAAATACTCGTTAAGTCTCTCCAAGCTTCACTGAGCTTATCAATTTCAAATCATCACCCCAAAATATACCTCTTTTTATTTTGGGAAGGAAGTCATAACTTGGAAGGGCTTCCATGACCCCACCAGCTTATCCTAGATAAGCTGGAGCTTTGTAGATCAGCTCTTGGAGCATTTATATAAGCCTTGTTTGTGCAAAGGCATTTGTAAGTTCTTAATTTTTCCTTCTTTAAGTTAATTGTTGCATTTAGCTTATTTCGCTTAATGTTTACTTATTATTAGATAGTAGAAGCTTAATTATAGCTTATTCTAGTTGTTATGTGTGCTAAGTGTTCAAGTCCTTAGTTTATAATCTTAGTTTTTTCAAGTATTTGATATTAAATTGTCAAAAATAAAAATATATTAGCATAATCTGTTTGCTTATTATTCCAGCTTATTTGAGTGTTAAAATGTGCTTAGTAGGTCTTCTATAAGCTAACCTACGTATGCTGTATAGCTTACAAGTATTTAAATCTAAGTTCATAACTAAAAAATGAGTATTAAAGCTGTCTAAAGGGAGGTGTTTTGGGTCCAAGACAGCACTAACTTTGAGGTTAGACTGTCAAGAGCCTTAGAGTTCTTTAGTTTGATTTTAAATCTCATTTTGAAGTTTATAAAGCAAGGTTTTAAGGTTTTTGTAAGCTAAATCAGCTTTTTGATAAGCTTGTTTGTTGAATGCTTGAATCTGAGGTCAAAATGCCAGATTCATTAAGCTATGGAGCTTTAAATCTTTTCTAGTTGTTTTTGTTGCTCTATTTGCTCTTATCTTTGTTTTTAAATGGTGTTGAAACAAAGTCCTAAAGCCTGCATCAATTTGTTTTAAGTTTTGGTTAAAAATTGGTAAACTGCATCAGCATTCAAAACAGTCAAATAGCATTTTTAGAGCTTAAAAATCAGATGGTAATAGTTAGATTTAGGTCTTAAAACTAGATGCACAAGTAGATTATAGGTTAAACTTTAGAAAATGTTTGTGAGCTTATTTATTGTAATTAAGCTTATTAGTGTATCTGATTTTTTAGCTGCATAAGTATTTTTACTTTTGAATAAAAAAACAGTAAAAAAACCAAAAACAGTTAAAGTAGCTTTTTTAATTGGATTTTTCTTAGCTTAAATGATTTTCTAAATGCTTTTTGATTGAAGTTTTAAATAGTTTGTAGGACAAGCTTTATAGTGGTATAAGCCACTAAGACATAAGGATCTATTCCCTTGTTTAAAAATAAGTTCAAAAAAGTCCTATTTGGCTGTTTGGAAAACAGTTTTGTGTCAAAGTTCTTATTGGCTTTTCCAGCTTATGGCTTATTGTTTTTGTTTAACTTGTGTTCAATCTTGCTTATTAGGTTTGTTTTAAGGTGTTTTTAGCTTAATTAGTTTTGGGTTGTGCTTATTCTAGCTTAAAAGAAATTTCAGTTTAGTAAAAAAAAGCAAAAATCCTCTTAATTATAAACTGTCACTTTCTAAGCTTAATTTTTAGCTTAATAATCAGTTTTTCAAAAAGTGCTTATTTTAAGCTGCTTAACAAGTTTGTCCAAAAAGATTTGCAAAATAAAAAAAAGGGAAATTAGGGAAGTCTTGGGTGAGCAAGGCTCGAACCCAAGACCTCTACCCAACCTCAACCCTTTCTTAACACACAACCTCTCTACCATCTGCGCCCTGGGGACTTTTACGTCCAAGGGTGCACACATATTTAACTTACACACTTTTTGGACCATTTGTATAATAAGCACTTCGAGTGCTTATACGATTTTTTCAAGCTTATTCGTTTAAGTATTTTCTAAAAATTTAATTTTCCTGCATTCTTTACATCATAAGCTACTTTTAAAATTTTTCTTGGATTTTTAATTCGACCTTTAGTTTTTTTCGTGCATTTATTTTGTTTAAAAACTTTAAAAAAAATAAAAAATAAATCAAAATCAAAAAAATAAATTTATTTTTCTGAAAATTTTCTTTTAATGTTTAGAAGGTTTAGGAATTAAATTTACGTTCGTAGGGCTTAATTTTGAGATACTTGCTTATTCGTCGCATTGTTATTATTCCCGTTAGTGTTTTCATGTTAAATTTCCTAATTGCTAAGGCGTTTATTCTTCTTTGCATGTTTTATGTGTTTTTTATGTGTAGAAATAAGAAAACAAATCAAATCTTTGAATTATTCACTTGCGCGATCACAAACTAAACCGATTTTCTATTCACACTTCATCGAGGACAAACGGCCCGGGAGGTTTTAGGAATTGCTTTGGTTAAGAGCGATTCTTTTAAATATTTTGGAATACGTATACTACTATACTAAAATTGACTTCGCCTCTTAATTACACATACTTGTTTGTGTGTGTGGTTTGGATTGGATCAAATTTTTGGCGCCGCTGCCGGGGATGTGTGTAGCGATTTTTGTGTTTCCGTTTGAAGATTAATATTTGAAGACCCTTCCCCGTGAAGTTATAATTCCCGTTTGTGAATATTAGTATAAAGTTACCACTGCTAGTTTCTACTGTTAGTATAATATTAGTACTGTTAGTATGAAGTTACTACTGTTAGTTGAAGTTAAGACTGCTCAGAGTTGAAGACTGAAATATAAGCTAAGTAGTTAGTGCTGCTAGTAGTAATAGTTAAGACTGCTAGTACTATATGTTACTAACTTGTAAGTATATATTAGTACTAGCTAGTACTATGTTACTAATGCTTTATGTTTATTATTACTAGCTGTACAAAAGTTTATGCTGCCGGATTACAACGCTAGAAGACTACTACAGTCAAGAGAATAAAGACGATTAAAGAGATAAAGATTGTTTGGGAGAAAAAGAATACCTGTAAAGGATAAGTATTGAGATATTTTTTGTACAAGATATACATAATGTATTTGTTTAAGAGATTATGTTTATGTTTAGAAAAGATTATGATATCTTAGGAATGTATTGTAAGCCGACTAAGTCTTCTTAGTCTATAAAAGGAGGTCCTAGGGAATTAGTTGAGATATAAGTTTTGCATACAAGTTGTCAAGTCGATTTAGAAAAGCTTCAAGGTTGTAAACCCTAGTACTAGTGAAGAGTACTCGTGATATTGATCTAATAATATTAGAGCGTTTTGTTATTATCTTTGGATTGTTTTATTATTACTATTTTAGTTCATAATACTTCTAGGTAATTAAGGTGTTAGATTTCGCATACACTTTAGTATACATACAATAGTTTTCTACAACATGTTATTTTGGATTTATCCAAGTTTAATTAACCTTAGATAACCTAAGGAATCATCAGAATTGGGATCAACAATTGGTATTATAGGCTTTTGTTTTGAAACTTGACTAGAAGTCATGGAATTTTAATCTGCACAAGTAGTACTATCTGCAAAGCTACTATACTCAAACATGTGAGTAAGAGATTAGGTGATAGAGAATTAAATTCAGTACTTCCAGATACAAAACTATGCCCTCTATGAAGGTCATAGAGAATGTAACTCATGGGTGTCTGTTACCACAAACGCACAAGAGTATGGGTACTTCAGTTACAAAGATGTTTATGCCTAATAATTCTGAAGAAAAGACTAACAAGAAGAATGATGAGAATGCCAGAAGCTTGCTACTCATAGCTCTTTCCCAAATGAACAACAACCACATTCAGCAGTACAATGATAGCGAAAAAAATGTTGCTCGCCATTAGAAACACGATTTAGAGGTAATGAATCGACTAAGAAAACAAAGAAAGATACTTTTGAAGCAACGATATGAAAATTTTAGTGCATAAAGTGTGCAGAGTCTCTTGACTCTATCTTTAACATGCTTCAGAAGATTGTTAGTAAGCTTGCAATTTTAGGTGTGGTCATCTCTCAAGAAGACTTGAATTTAAAAAATTTGAGCAGCTTGCCTCCTGAGTGGAATACTCATGTTGTAGTCAGGATGAATAGGCTGAAATGAAACAATGACACTGATATTTGTACAACAACTACAAAATAGTTGACAAAAGGTAAAGAAATCTATTGGTGCAAGTAGTTGGTGCTTTCAAAACTTGGCCTATATGACTGCTCCA
This sequence comes from Tanacetum coccineum, assembly GCA_026074375.1. NCBI lineage: Eukaryota > Viridiplantae > Streptophyta > Magnoliopsida > Asterales > Asteraceae > Tanacetum > Tanacetum coccineum. Next base: position 47,841 of record BQNB010006955.1, on the reverse strand, counting down.
ACACTAGCAGTAACTATGATGTTAATACTGCTATACATCATATGAAAGTCAGTAACTGCTAGCCCTATGTTAAAACTGCTAGTCCTCAACTTAGTAACTGCTAGCTTCAGTGATAATGCCTATGTATGCTTTCATGGATTGAGAATCCCATTGTGTTCAATCTCCTACATCATACTTTAGAGCAAAATTTCATGAGATGATCTAGAAGCAATGATTTTGAAGTGGCAGCTATCGTCTGCTAAGTAATAGGCAAGAGGTACTATCAGAGGATAGGTTAAGAAGATTTTCATTATGCTAATGAATACTGCTATGTATGATAAATCCAAAGGTAGAGTGTTTTTCACTGACAAAAATAGGACACTTTGCCAAGAGTGTAGAGCACCAAGAAGCAAAGAGGGTCAGTTCAGAAATTAAGACAACACCAGGAAGCAAGGAAATAATGAAGACACATCCTCAAATGCAATGTTAGCTATAGATGGTGTAGGTTTTGATAGGAATGATATGGCAGAAGAACAAGTTCAGACAAACATGGCTCTAATGGCGTTTTCAGACTCTGAGGTATACAATGATAAAACTTACTCTAAAACTTGTCTGAAAAACTATGAAACTCTTAAGAAAATAAGTGTATGATTTGAGTGTTAAACTAATCAAATTGAATTAACAGCACTACAAATAATAGAGGTTTTAAGCAACCTCTAGAAAGAACAACTTAATCACTTATAGAAAGAATGAGGTTCTTTTTAGTGAAAAAGTTGTAGTTTCTTAAAAGGGAAACTTGCAAAGACTATGAAATAAATGTAACTTAAAGAAAAGTGATTTGAAAAAGTAAGCAAGAAAAAGAGGGATAGGATTAAAATTGAGAAATTGATAAAGCCTCAAAATCTTTAGACATTTGTTAGGGCTTCAGAGTCACTGATAAAGTAAAAAGGGTTTGGGGTATAGTGATGTTCCTCCACCTCATCCTTTAATCTATAATCGACCAAAAAGCTTGATTGTCTTATTCTGGTCGATGAATTCAAAGAGCTGAAATCAAAGGTATGGTGTTCTTGAGAATAGGTAAGCAAGAGTCTAACATTGTTTATGATCCAAAAATCAGATAATTCTAAGGAAAATTCAAATGACTCTTAGGTAAAAGAAAAGTATCAAAGTTACAGAGAATCTTGTTTTTTAGTCTCACTTAATGTTTTGATAAAGAAACTATTTTTCCTGTTGATAAAAAGGTAGTGTTTGTCAAACCTAAAAATCATGAAAAATCAGTTAAAAGTCAGTTAGGTATGCTTGAGATGAATAATATCACAACTTCTAGGGGGGAATCGAAAGGAAATGGAATGGACAGAAATCCAATCAACTAGGAATTGATATTTTATTGTATTGTAAAACAAAGCGTTGCTTAAATGTGGGATTTTAATCCTGTATAACACACTGTAAATACCATCAAAAGGAAAAGGGTGGTATATGGGAATAATTATAAAGGGGTGAATATAACTATTACTACCAAAATAAACTCACCCTAATGCTCAAAGGAACATGGTTTCCAAGAGCAATTTTAAATGAAACTGACCTAAAAAACTTTTAAATATCTGCTAGGACAGTTAATACTGCTCATCTCAAATCTACAGTTTTTAGTGCTAAACCAATGTCACATTTTCCAAAAATAGCATAATCAACTATAAGAAGACCTTTTCAATCTAAAACATCATTATCTAACAAAAGGTTTACACATAAAGTTAATACTGCCAAGCCACAAGCAGTTAATACTGCTAGGATAAAAGCAGTTAAAACTGATAGGACAAATTCTGCAGTTGTTAATACTGTTAAGGTTAATCAGGAAAATGCTGTAAAGGCCTCAGCATGTTGGGTTTGGAGACCTACCAAACCTGATAGTGCATCAATCACCTTGAAGAAACATAATTACATTGATGCACGAGGCAGATCCAAGTCAGTGATGGCTTGGGTCCCCAAAGGAATCTAATTTCCTTATTTTTATGTGCAGGGCAAGCCACAACAAGATGACACAGGATTTGTTGATAGTGGATGCTCAAGGCACATGACTGGGAACATAGCTTATCTCTCAGATTTCAAGGAATTTGATGGAGGTTATGTTACATTTGGAGGAGGAGCACAAGGTGGTAGAAATTCTAGTAAAGAAACACTTAAAACTGATAGTCTTGATTTTAAAGATGTATAGTTTGTCAATGAGTTAAAATTCAACCTTTTTAGTGTCTCACAGATGTGTAACAAAAAGAACTATGTCCTTTTTAACTAACCACTGAATTGTCTGTCTTATCCCTAATTATAAGTTTCCTGATGAAAGTCAGATACTTCTTAAAATTCTTAGAAAGGACAACATATACAATTTTGATATGAAGAACATTGTTCCTAAAGAAGTTTAATCTTGACCATGTTTGCAAAGGCTACAACAGATGAATCAATGCTCTGGCATAGGAGCTTGTTCATATAATTTTAAGAACATAATAAAGCTGTTAAGGATAATCAGTAAGAGGAATTGCCTACAAAAACATTTGAAAATGACCAAACCTGTGTTGGCTTTGTCTTAAAGGGAAGCAACACAGAAGCATCTTGTTAAGTCCCAAAGTTCTGATTCAATTTCTAAGCCTCTGTTTATGCTTCATAGTAGAGCTGTTTGGTCAACTTTATGAGTAGTTTTAATGCATAAGAAGTATTGCTTAGTTAGTCACTGATGAATATAGCAGGATTTACATGGGTTTTGTTTTTTAACAACTTAAGGATGAAACCAGGAGATCTTAAGAACTTTATCAAAGAAATAGAAAACCTAGTGGATAAGAAAGTGAAAATAATCAGAAGTGATAATGGAACAGAGTTTAAGAATAAAGTTATGGATGATTTTTGCAGAGAAAAAGGTATTAAGAGAGAATATAGTGTAGCCAGGACTCCTCAGCAAAATGGTATAGCTGAGAGGAGGAATAGGACACTAATTGAGGCTGCTAGAACAATGTTAGCTGACTCTAAGTTACCTACCATATTTTGGGCTGAAGCAGTTAGTACTGCTTGCTATGTACAAAATAGGGTCTTAGTAGTCAAGCCTCATAACAAGACACCTTATGAACTTTTTAGAGGTTTTAAACCAGCTCTAAGTTTTATGAGACCATTTGGATGTCATGTTACTATTCTTAATACTTTAGACAGTTTAGGCAAGTTTGATGGCAAAAGTGATGAAGGTTTCTTTGTTGGATATTCTTTGAGTAGTAAAGCTTTTAGGGTATACAACACTAGAACCAGGAGGGTAGAAGAAAACTTGCATATTGGGTTTTTAGAGAATAAGCCTATGATAGAAGGGAATGGTCCAAAGTGGTTGTTTGACATTGATTCTCTAACCTAATCTATGAATTATGTACCAGTTGCTGCAGGTACAATCATTAATGAATCTGCAGGTACACAAGAAGAAATTAATGCAGGTACATCAGAAGAAATCATTCAAGATTGCATTATGATGCCAATTTGGAAAGATGCTTCATCCTTTGATTCACCTACCCATGATGTTGAAAATGATGAACCAAAATCTGCTGCTGCTGATTAAAAGCAGGATGGAGATGGTCTAGAAAATGAGAATGATGTAAAAGATAAGTCTGATGATGATAGCAGTCCTAAAGAAGTTAATGCTGCTGGACAACATGTTAATACTGCCAGTCTTGATGTTACTACTGGTAGCTTTAAACTTAATGCCGTTGGTCCATCAGTTAATACTGCTAGTTTATATGATCAAGATAGACCTAAAGACATGTTCACTATGCGAGCTAGTCATACACTTGAAGCCACTCATGTTGAGTTCTTCAATGATGAAGATGAACCAGAAGTTGATTTGGGGAACATTACAAATTCCTATACAGTTTCAACCACTTCCAATACAAGAATTCATAAGGATCACCCAATTGAAAATGTGATTGGTGATGTGAAGTCATCTGTTTAGACAAGAAGAATGACAAAACCTACTTCTGAACAAGGGTTTCTAAGTGCAGTATATGAACAGAAAACTCATGAAACCCTGAATACTTGTTTATATGCTTGTTTCCTATCACAGATTAAACCCACAAGCATTGCTAAAGCTCTATCTGATTCATCTTGGGTGGAAACAATGCAAGAAGAACTTCTGCAATTCAAACTCCAACAGGTTTGGATACTTGTGGATTTGCCTATTGGAAAGAGGGCCATTGGAATAAAATGGGTCTTCAGAAACAAGAAAGGTGAAAGGGGGATTGTGATTAGGAATAAAGCAAAGTTGGTTGCACAGGGTCACAGACAAGAAGAAGGTATTGACTATGAAGAAGTGTTTGTTCATGTGGCAAGAATTAAGGCAATAAGATTGTTTTTAGCCTATGCTTCTTTTGACTCGATCGAGCGTGTTAAGCTCTAGCTTGTTCCTTAACTTTTAGACTAAGCATTCGCGAATCTTTGCGAAGAACGAAAAATGATAGAGTTAATTATGAGTTAGATGCTAAACAAGGATTAGTTGGAAATCTTAAGAGCTCATAAGTGTAGTTTGTGGCTTTTCTCTCCCATAAGCTTCTAACCGGACTAATAATACGTGCTCTTTTCGAAAATTAAACTTAAATCAACAATTTTTGAAGTATGGATGATATCAATAATTTTAGTTCAAATTTAAACTTAAATTTTCTAAAAATCTCTATATATTGGTAATAAAAAAATGGAAAAAATGAAAAAATGAGTAATAATTATAAACTGTGGGCTAATAAAAGTTTACTGCATCTTGCCGGCTCACAACCGATGTTGCAGTCTTCTAAATAAGGCACATAGTAATTATCCGAGACTGATAAAAGTTTGCTGCATCTTGCCGGCTCACAACCGATGTTGTAGCCTTCTAAAAGGTCGAGGATTTCATTAGTTTAATGGATGTGTAATTATATTAAGTGTAGTAAACGTGAATTAATAAATATAGGGAAAATCTCTTTTTCTTAAATTTAAATATGCTTTTGAACTAAGACTATTACATTTTAAGTTGTAATTTTATGTATATACGGGAAATCCAAGGGTGTTGAAACCGAAGGTCCGTGAGTCCCGATACTAGTCTCTGTGGGGTGTCAAAAGCCTGGTCACTTAGCCGCAAGGTTGGGATGTGCCGAGACGAAAGTCGCTACATGGGATGATCTCGCCTTCAAACTCATTACTTTTTGGGTGGAACGTGACGCATAGAAATTTTGCAAAACGTTGATCTATGGTTGAAATTCGAAATAAGCACATTCACCTAAGATATAATAATTGTCGGGAGTGAAAAGTTCACAAGTTACAAATATGAGTAGTGTTAGCATCTTAACTTATATTTAACAGTGATTTCGTTTTAAGCTTGGTTTGGGATAAGTGAAAAGTCGGGAACGATGAATTTGTCCTTTTTGGGGCATTTTAGGATTGAAATGCGTCTTGTTCTATGATCCCTAACGGTTATGAAAATAACGAAAGTCAAACATGTTTGTTAGTTGCTTAAAAAAAGTACAAAAAATGAGAAAAAGGAAAATACAAAAATATGTGTGAGAATAAGTGTATATATTTAAAAATGGTCAAAACGGGCCTTTTTAAGGCTATTGATTCTTTAATTCTCCTTGATGAACACTTAGTTACTTTTCAAGGTAATTAGTTGAGGGGGATTGAGATTTTTGGTTTTTTAAGTGTTTACTTATGGCATTGCGTGAGGACACGGAAATAGTTTAGTATGGGGGATTTTGGTGTGTGCTTAATTACACATACCATTTACCTAGGAAAATGGACTTAAATGACAAAAAACGTGCCAAAAATACATTGTATTTGTATGTTTTTACTTATATTGTGCAGGAAACGGATATTTACAAAAAGGACAAAAAACGAAGCAAAAAATGACAAAACCGAGCACGGGAATGTGAAGAGCGTGAAAAGCCAAAGTCAAAAAGTCAACGGTCAAAGTCAAACCGAAGCCAAAACCGAAGAAATGCTTAATGGGCCCACCCACACACATCTAATGGGCCGGGATAGCCCACTAGTGCATTTAAAGAAGACTTATACAAGCCTTTAAGCCAAATGGGCCTTAACCTTAATTTCAGCCCAAGACAAAACATAACCAAACAGCCCAACAGGCCTGATATAGCATAACGGCTGTTAAGCTTGTTACACTACTAGTCCTTATGGACTGTGGTTGAAATCAAACAATACAATTTCAGGGGCCTAACCTGGTAAAACCTCAAACCGTATAACACCACAAGGACCGAAATTGCAACAACACTCTACAATCTCAAGGGCCAAAACTGTCAAACTTCACCAATTTATACCCAGTTAAACCAACCAAAACCTTTTCCCGCCTTTTTTACTACTCTTATGTCTTCTTCCCCTGACCCTCTGCTACCTCACACCCAAAACCTGCTACCCTGCCCCCCCAAAACAAAAATGTCACTTTCCCCCTCAACCCCACCTCACAAGACACCAATTGCCACCTTGGCAATCCCTCAACGTCTGTTTGGACAACTAAAATCAAGGGTTTAGATTGCTTGACTTGGAGAGTACACAAATTAGATGGCCGAGATGAAGGGTTTGAAGTCTCTCTCACAACAAACACAACAAGCACATCATACAACTTATATTTTAGCTTATAAATAGTTTAGACTTTTTCATTGTATTTTTATCGAGGGTAATTTAGGAGTAGTTTAAATTTACTTTTAATGTTTTATTGTCTTTAAAATTTCTGTCATTTTACTTTCCAAGCCTTGTAACCCTTTAATATTTAATGAAAAATTTAGTTTTTATGTTTATGCAATTCTGTCCTTTTTTATTCTTTATGCATTCAAGCTCATTATTGTTTACAAGTCTCTTTGTTAAGCTCTTTTAAGCTTTTACAACCTGTTTTTAACTCATTTAAAGGTTTTCTAAAAGTTTTTAAAAGCTACTGTTTCATTTATCAAAATATATGTTCAAGAATCAATGGAGCATGATGAATAAAGGATGGCCATAGGTTAGAGCTTCGTGGGAAGCATTAGGATGTTCTTAAACTGATTTGGGAGTTTAAAATCTTAACAAAAGCTATGGACTACTTGTAAGTCCCAAATATCCGTTTCAAGTCAATATTTATGCATTTGCTTGTAATTTACTTAAATTGTGCTCAATCTATGTTTTTAATGCTTTTTAGATGTTAATTGTTGTTATTTGATCTTGTTTTATGAATTTCATAACATGTTTTAGCCTTAAATTCAGTTTTCTTATTTTAAAGGGGTGTTTGGTTTAAGACTCCAAATGGGTCAAATTGGTGTTTTTATTGGTTTAGGTCACTAAGCCAAGTATAACTAGCTTCTTTAAGTAGTTTTAATCTGTTTTAAAAGGTTTTCAAGGTTTAGAATTCATTCTTAAGGTTTTAAGTAGTAATGGCTTTAATCTATGGATTTGTAGTTTAAGGATTCATCTTATCTAGTTTACAAAATATTGATTAAGTGCATTTTGGCATTTTGATACTTGTTCTTTTGGGAAGTCCTTATATTACATAGAGCAAAGCTAGTTTGAGTAAACATTTTCCATTTGTTTTCTAAGCAAAACTGTTAAAGTCTTGTGTCTAATTTTAAGTTTTAAAAAGCCTCTTTTCAATCTAAAAATTAGATTAGTAAAAATTGTTTTCAGAGTCTGAATTTTTTGACATAAGCTCATTGGTTGTCAAAATACATCTGTTTCAGCTTATTTTAAAGTTTTTACTTCTTTTTCTAGCTTAAAATTTAGCCTGCATTAAGTCTTTCGCCTTTTATAAACTCAGTAGCTACTGAGTTAAGTACCCATTTTCAATTGTCTTTTTTCTAGCTTAATTGTTTTTCAAAATGTTTAAAATTTGCTTATTCTTATAGCTTATTGTACCAATTTTATCTGTTTTTTGGTTTTGAGCATTAGCTTTTTGATTTGCTAGCTTATTTTTAAGCTTAAAAAGTGCTTGGTAGGTTGTTTTATAACAATTTTTGGTTAAAAAGATGTTTTGCACTTCTAAGCTTATTGCTTAATGGATTTTCTTATTTAGTATTTAGGATTGCTTATTAGGCTAGTTTTAAGATATTTGTAGCTTATTTGACCTTAGATTGAGCTTTTAGAAGCTTATTTGCAAAATTGGTTCTAGTACAAAAGCCTTTAAGTTTTTCTTTCTCCGTTTCTATTGCTTTTTGATGCTTTCAGCTTATTTGATATTTCTTATTATTATTCATTTTTGCTTATTAGGTCTAGGAGTTGGCATATTTAGCTTATTTGTTTTTTTAGCTTATTGAGTCTTAAGAGTTCAAACAGTTTAGCTATTTAGTCTTGTAGGTAATTTAAGCATTCTGTCACTCTCTCTTTTGCTTATTACTAGCTTATTTCTGAGTTCTGTAAAAAGTTGCTTTTTTAATGTTGTTTATTTTTGCTTATTCTAGCTTTTTGCAAAAAGAAAATAAAAAAAAATGTTTGATAAAAAGGAGAGGCCACAGGGGTCGAACCTGTGACCTCTCCCTTTGCACACACACGTCCCAAACAACACACACACTAACCATCAGCACCAGTAAGGCTATCTGTTATAGCCCTACACAATTAATAATTTAAGCCCTTTTTCCCTTTTCTTATCAGCCCTTTGTGGCTTATTTACAGCTTATTTATAAGCTGTTTTTCATAACTCTTATTTTTCCTTGCATACTTGTACTAAAGTATTTTCCTGCATTTTTTTAGATTTTTCCAAAATAGTTTAGTATTTTTAATATTTAATTTAGATTAAAACTGTTTTTAATTCATAAAAAATAAAATAAAGGTCAAAAAAATATAATTCTTTTAAAAAAAAAATTTCTTTTATCATTTAAGACTTAGGAAAATTAGATTTGCTTTCGTAGGGTTAAAATTTTTGATTTTGTTTTTTTAAAGAACGGGATTGAATCCCGTTAATGTTATTTCGTTTTTTAGCTTAAATTACTTTCGTTTTTGGTTTACTTTAACTTGTTCTTGCATTTTAGTCATTTACGGTTTATTAAAAGTTAAAAAATCATTTTAGGATTAAATTTTGATAATTTAGGGTTTTAAGTCGCGTTTTTTTAGGATTCCCGTTATCGTTGCTAGTTTTAAATCATTAATGGCTTTAGTTTTTAGTTTGCCTTACTTGTTTTCCCGTTGAATTAGAAAACCCAATCAAAGCCTTGTTATATTCAAACATCAAATATCAAACCGACTCTCGACTTTCCATTGCACGCCTCGTTGGGAGAACGACCCGGGTGATCACTTGCCCAAAATCATTTATATCATACCCGTGAGTTTTTAAGGAGTGGGAAGACAGAATGGAAAGGGCTGCCACTACTGCTTCTAGTTTAGAAGCAGAGCAGGACAGTGGTAACATAAATATGACCCAATCCATGGCAACACTTAATGAGTCTCTTCCTTAGGGAATTGGCTCAGGTAGTAGTCCCAGGTGCCGAGATACCATATTGGGGGGTGTAGAAGCTCAAATTAGGTTTGAGGCTGCATCTAAACCGTCCAATGATCCACCTCTCTCTATAGTTAACACACTTGGAAGTGGAGAGGACAACATGAAACTAAAGGAATTGATGGAACTTTGTACAAAATTGTTTGCAAGGATTTTTGATAACAAAAACAGAAAGAGTGAATTGGTGAGAAAAAGAAATGAGAGATATAGTGAGCTTAAAAACAGAAAGAGAGATGTGTGAATGAAAAACAGAAAGAGTGTATTGGTGAGAAAAAGAAATGAGAGATATTGTGAGATTAAAAACAGAAAGAGAGCTTGTGAGAATCAAAATTGATGATGGAAATGCTTTTTGGAAAGAAATTGGGGTAAAAACTGGTGTCTTAAAGTTAATGCTGCTCAGCTTAAACTTAATGCTGCTAAGCTTAAGTTAATGTTGTTAGGCTTAATTTACTGTTGCCCGTATTAGTTTATGCTGCTAGGCATTTACTTACTGCTGTTAGGCATAAGTTAATGGTTTAACTTAATGCTGCCAGTTCAAGTTAATGTTGCTGAGGGTGATTTCATAAATACTTCGATTTAGGGTTTCAATCACTCATTCGATCGATTTTACACCTCTATATACTCTCAAATCATAAACCTTAACTCAGTTTTATCATTAATCATCAAAACCCAAAACAATGTCGAACCCTAAGTTTGCTGAAACCCACAATTTGGTTGCGTTTTTGGAGAAACCAGAAGAAAGTGATGGGTTTGAGGAGATTATTGATTTCTTGAATGCAAGTTATGTCCAATATGCGTTAACGGTTAATCCAACCATTTATACTACCTGTATTGAACAGTTTTGGACATCTGCCAAGGTCAAGACAGTATCCACAACAATATCCTTGTTGTGAAAACTGCGGGGGTCCTCACGAAACTTTTCAATGTCAACCGTTGAACCAAAATTGTTATGATTATAATTCTCCCGGTTTTGACCAATTTCAACCCCCGCAGTATCCCGTCATTCATCAACCAATTCGAGAAAAAACTTGTGCAGAATTGCTAGCAGAGGAACGGACGGCTAACATTAATACTCAATCCACGCAGTATTCCGTCGTTCATCAACCTCCTCAAGAAACAAGTTTGGAATTTTTGCAAGATAACAGAAACCTAATTAACTCTGTGCAAACTTTCTTAGGAAAGTTTAAACGATTTTCTTTTTATGAAACGCCAAAGGTTGTATCACTAGCATGGGAGACAATTTCTGAAATTGAGCATGCTTTTGAAGACAAGCAATATCAACCGGAGGGTATTCTAGAGTTATTTCGTAAACTTCATGATGATGTGCAAAATATTCACGAGGAGTTGGCAGAGTACATAAATACTCCGAGTTGGAATCGTCCTACCATCTACTATGATGATGATGATGATGATGATGACGAGGATTATACTATTGCAATCACACCCGACTTACCGATTACGGACTCTCTCATAATGGAGGATGAGCATCTTGACACTATTCCGGCAACAGAATCGGACGAATTAATAAAGTCTAGTGTCGAGAACCTTGTCCAAATCCCAAGTGAGTCCGAGGGTATTCCCGACAATATGTGTGATGTGCCTTTTCGTGATAATTCTCCGCCTCTTGACATTTCAAAAGATCAATTTGAGGGTTTCTCCGATTCTAACGATGATTCTACTTCGATTGATGACGATTCTTTCTCTATTGACGACATCGATTATGTTGAGGCATCACCTCCCGATTCTGAGCTCGTCAGCTTAGAGGTGGTGGAGATTGTTATCCCGGAAGTTGGAGGGATTGATACTGATATTCTTCTAACAATCAAAGACGATATTCTTCGTGAAAAATTGTTGAATGTCAATCTTCTTATTGCTAAGATCGAAGCATTAAAAGATAATCCCACTCCATCTTCCGATTTTGTGACCAAGTCTTCCTCCACATCTCTTAACTTTTTCTTGGAGGAGACCGACATTTCTTATAATTCTTTACCCGAGTCCGAGACTTTCTGCTTTAATCTGGAAAAGAAAAGTAGTGGCAATCCCACTTCTTATTCGGATTTATCTCTTCCAGATTATGAAGCATTCTTTTGTGATAGTGAGCCCGATTCGGGAAATTTCACTATGGATGTGGTGGAGGATATTTCTGATAATCCGACTAGAGAACTTTACGTTCATGTGCTTCATGATTTACCCACCCATCCCACCCTTCATCTGGATTCGGATTTCACTCTTTCTAGTGATTCCCCCGGATCCGACCTTGTAGTTTCTTTTCCTTCCGGAACTAGAAACAAGATTTTTGATCCGGGGATATTCATTGAAGTCCAATCCGAGAAATTTCTATCACGGGATGAATTTTCTATCTCATTCATCCGTGATCCCCTTTCTCCAGTGATTGACACTTTGCTTCCATTTTTATCCAAAAATGAGGACAAAGTTGTCAATTCTGGTATTCTTGCTGCGGATGAGGAGAAATCTCCTCATCCCTCATCTCATCGGGGCTTGAGAGCTTTAAATGAAAGCCCGATGATGATCTCTGGAGAGGACACTCCTAACTTGGATGTTTCGTATCTCCATTTCTATCCCCCTTGACCAGCTCAAGTATGGGGGATCAGGTCAAGCTAAGTGACCTTAAACAAGCGCTTCGTGGGTGACAACCCATGCTCATCCTTTAGTTTTATTAATGAATAAGTGTGTTATGAGAGGGCTCGCCTCTTCCTTTCTCGTGTTTTGTGTTATTTGTCCAGGATTGCCCGGATTTTGAAGCCTCTCGTGCTCATGGTTTTGTCCTTCGTTCACTAGAGCTTCACATCTTCAGCTTCATTCAGGGAATCCAATATCCTAATCTTATCGACTAACGTTTATCTTTAAGCATACTTATAAACGGCTTAGGATTTACATAGAGACCCTTATTAAAACATTGAGGACAATGTTTAGTTTTAGTATGGAGGGGGGGGATCTATCGATTTGATTGTGCCTGTAGATGTTGTTTTCGCGTAATCCCGTTTTTACCACCAAAATACCAAAAAATGGAAAAAAAATTTAAAAATTTTTCCAAAAATAAAATAAGTGTTTTTGTCACAATATTGACTTTCCTGCTGGGTAGAATAATAATAAATTTTGACTCGATCGAGCATGTTGCGCTCTAGCTTGCCCCTTAACTTTTAGACTAAGCTTCCGCGGATCTTTTTATTAAAGATTTTAAATTTACGAAGAACGAAAAATGATAGAGTTAATTATGAGTTGGATGCTAAACAAGGATTAGTTTGAAATCTTAAGAGCTCATAAGTGTAGTTTGTGGCTTTTTCTCCTATAAGCTCCTAAATCGGACTAATAATACGTGCTATTTTTGAAAATTAAACTTAAATCAACAATTTTTGAAATGTAGTCAATAATATTTTTTGTCTTAGTTCAAATTTATACTTAAATTTTCCAAAAAGAAGTCTTCTCTATATATCATGTATAAAGTTTAATGAAAAAAAAAGAAGAAAAAAAAGAGAAAAAGAAAAAATAATGATGAATAAGGTAATAATATAAACTGTGGGCTGATAAAAGTTTACTGCCTCTTGCCGGCTCATAACCGATGTGGCAGTCTTCAAAAGAAAGCCCATAGTAAGAATAATAATCCGAGACTGATAAAAGTTTGCTGCATCTTGCCGGCTCACAACCGATGTTGCAGCCTTCTAAAAGGTCAAGGATTTCAATTGCATCATGGTTATGTTAATGTTAAGTGAAATAAATGTGATTTAATAAATATAGGGAAAATCTCTTTTTCTTAAATTTAAATATGCTTTCGAACTAAGACTATTTTGTTTTAAGTTGTGGTTTTTTATAATAAGCTATGTATAAACGGGAAACCTAAGAGTTTTTGAAACCGAAGGTCCGTGAGTCTCGATACTAGTCTCTGTGGGGTGTCAAAAGCCTGGTCACTTAGCCGCAAGGTTGGGATGTGCCGAGACGAAAGTCGCTACATGGGATGATCTCGCCTTCAAACTCATTATTCTCAGGTGGAACGTGAAGCATAGTAATTTTGCAAAACGTTGATCCATGGTTGAAATTCGAAATAGCACACTCACATAATATATAATAATTGTCGGGAGTGAAAAGTTCACAAGTTATAAATATGAGTAGTGTTAGCATCTTAACTTATATTTAACGATGATTTCGTTTTTAAGCTTGGTTTGGGACAAGTGAAAAATCGGGAACGATGAATTTATCCTTTGGACATCTATAGATTATTCTATAGGCGCTTCTTGTTCTAAGACCCTAATGGTTATAAAAATAACGAAAGTCCAAACATGTTAGTTCGTTGAGAAAAAGGAAAAATACAAAAATATATGTGGGAATAAGTGTATATTGAAAAATGGTAAAAACGGGGCTTTTCAAGGCTATTGATTCTTTAATTCCCCTTGATGAACACTTAGCTACTTTTCGAGGTAATTAGTCGAGGGGGATTGAGATTCTTGGTTTTCTTAAGTGTTTACTTATGGCATTGCGTGAGGACACGACAATACTTTAGTATGGGGGATTTTGGTATGTGCTTAATTACACATACCATTTTCCATTAAAAACGGACTTAAATGATAAAAAACGTACCAAAAATACATTGTATTTGTATGTTTTCACTTATATTGTGCAGGAAACGGATATCCGACAAAAGGACGAAAAACAAAGCCAAAAAAATGACAAACCGAGCACGGAATGAAAGAGCGTGAAAAAGTCAAAGTCAAAAGTCAAAGTCAAACCCGAGAAGTCAAAGTCAAAGACGAAGTCATAAACGAAGAAATACTTAATGGGCCAACCCGCACCCATCTAATGGGCCGGTGCAGCCCATTAAGGTATTTACACCAAGACTTATAAGCCTTAAAAGCTTAAAAGGCCCAATACCCTTTTAAAGTAATCCTGGCCCAAACAAAAACCGTTAGCCCAATCAGCCTTTAACAACCGTTAGCCCAACAAACCCTTTAACTTTTAACTCTGTTAGTCCTTAAGGGACTGTGGGTGTAAACACACTATACTCCCTCAAGGACTAAACCTGCCAACCCCTTAAAACTTATTACACCACAAGGACGATGGTTGCAATTACACCATACAAAATGAGGGACTTAAACTGTCAAATCCTAAAACTTTTAATCAGTTAAACAAACCAAAACTCTTTCCCGCCAAACCCCTATTGATACTATTCATGTGTCACTATCCCTCGACCTCTCCCCTACATACAAACAAACCAAAGTCACATCCCAACTCAACCCCACCTCACATGGGCATTTTCCACCTTAGCAATCCCTTAAAGTTTCATAGGATGATGAATTGTTGATCAAGATGAAGGGCTGTGATGATAGACCTTGGTGAACAAGATTTTTGGACGGCTGAGATGACTTTTGGGACTCACTCACACAAGAAACACAAGTGCTCAAATGTCTCAGTGAAGAAGCACACGTGAAGACTTAAGACTTAGAAATTCTCAGTATAAGTAGTAGCCATTGTAGCTTATTTTCTCTTGTCAAGTCTTGTGAGAACAAAATTAGACCATTTTTAATACTGCAATTTACTTTATTGTCATTTAAATTTCTGTCATTTAAACTTTCAAGCATTGTAATTTTTTTCAAGTTAATGAAATTTTAAGTTTTCTTTAAATATTGTCATTTAACTTTACTTGTCTTTTAAATACTGTCATTAAGCTCTTATATAAGCTCTTGGTTCATTAAAAGCTTATATAAAAGCTTGTTTTCAATTCTGTCTTAAAAACAAAAAAATCACAAAAAGTCCACCCCTCAATTACCTCAGCTTAATTTGGATGATAAGCTAGCCTGGGAAGAGCTTATAGACCATACTAGCTTGTCTTTGACAAGCTAGAGCTTGTAGATCAGCTTCTTGTAAGCTTATTTGCCCTGCTTTGAGCAAGGGTTTTGTAAGTTTCATTTTTCAACATTTTAGCTTATGTACTGTTCATTTGCTTATTAACTGTCTTTTACTGCTTATTGTTGCTTAATATTGTTGTTTTATGCTTATTTGTCTTTGATTATTGCTTATATGTCATTTGTTCAAGTTTTTTTTATTTAAAACTGTCTTTTTATAGCTTGAACCTGCTTATCTTTGTTTGCTTATTTAAGTGCTTATTTGTTGTTGGACTCTGCTTAATTTTGCTTAACATTGATTACTTGTCATCTGTCTTTAAGGTTCTTTGCTTAAATCTTTATAAATGAGCTTAAAAAATGGATTTTTCAAACTTAAAGGGGTGTTTGGGTCAGTATCCAAAGTAGGTCAAAACTGTTTGAAAAATTGTTTGGGTCTCTTGGTTAACTTTTACAAACCCTTTTTTAAGTCATAACAATCTGTTTTCAAGAGTTTTTAAGTCTTGAAGCTTGTTTTTAAGCTTTGTCTAATTGGTGTTTAAGACTGTTGGTTCAAAAACAGTTTCAAATTGCTTATTTGATTAAGACTTTTAAACAGCTTTTAAGGGTTGTTTTGTGTTGTTTTTAGTGTCATAATGCAGTAGTATAAATGTCTTTTAGTTTACTTTTGTTTTATCAAAATCTGTCACAAATTTGGTTAAGTGTCTTTTCTTTAAAAAACAGTTTTTTTTAATTTGCTTTTCTGGCTTATTCTGAATTTAAAAATACTTTTTGAATATTGATATGTGATCTTTGATGTTCAAACTTAATCTGTTTCAAGGTCCTAAGTCTATAAGGATCTGTTTGATTAGCTTATTTTAAGCTCAAAAGTTGTCATTTTCAAAGTAAAAAGGTTAAGTCTTGCATGAATTTTGAAAAACAGCTTTTTCATAAGCAAATTTCAGGGTTTATTTGATTTTCAAACTATTTTTTCTTGGGTGATTTAGATAGCTTATTGTTCAAGCTTTTTAGGGGTATAAGCTGTATAGCCATAAGGATCCATTAGGTGGCTTAAAATTAAGCCCAAAAGTGCCCTTGTGCCTGTTTTGATTGACTGTTTTTAGCCATTTTGCTTATTTGCCTTTTTTAGCTTCTCTGCTTATTTTCCCTTGCTTATTGTGTTAGAACTGCTTATTAGGTGTAGGTACCTATCTGTTTTAGCTTACTTTTCTTTTTCACTAGCTTATTTGTGCTTAAAAAGTAGGACAGTTTAGCTTTTATAACTTAGTGTAAAAAATTTAAATTCTGTCACCTTATTTCAGCTTATTTCCTAGCTTAATTTTGAGTTTTGAGAAAAGTTTTTTTTATAAAAAGTTTGTTATTTCAGCTTATTTTATAAGTTTAAAAAATAAGAAAATTAAAAAAAAATGTTTGATAAAAAGGAGAGGCTACAGGGGTCGAACCTGTGACCTCTCCCTTTGCACACACACGTCCCAAACAACACACACACTAACCATCAGCACCAGTAGGGCTATCTGTTATAGCCCTACACACTTAATAATATAAGCCTTTTTCCCTCTTTGCTTGTCAGCCCTTTGTGGCTTAATTACAGCTTATTTATAAGCTGTTTTTCATAGCTCTTATTTTTCTTGCATTCTATGTAGCTTAAAGTATTTTCCTGCATTTTTTCAGATTTTTCCAAAATAGTTTAGTATTTTTAATATTTAATTTAGATAAAAACTGTTTTTAATTCATAATAAAAAATATAAAAGTCAAAAAAATATAATTCTTATTTTTAAAATTTTCTTTTATCATTTAGGACTTAGAAAAATTAAATTTGATTTTGTAGGATTAAAATTTTAGAATTTGATTTTTTAAAGAACGGGATTTGGTCCCGTTCTCGTTTTGCTTCGTTTTTTTTTTCACTTTAAATGCTTATGTTTTTGGTTTACTTTTGTTTGTTCTTGCATTTTAGTCACTTAGGATTATAAAAAGTTAAAAATCATTTTAGGATTAAGTTTTGATAAATTTGGTTTTAAGTCACGTTTTTAGGATTTCCGTTATCGTTTTTAGGAGTTTTATCTTTAATTACTTTCGTTTTTAGTTTGCCTTACTTGTTTTTACCGTAGAAATAGAAAACCAATCAAAATCTTGTTATTCAAACATCAAATATCAAACCGACTTTCGACTCTCCATTTCACGCCTCGTTGGGAGAACGACCCGGGTGATCACTTGCCCGGAATCATTTATATCATACCCGTGAGTTTGTTGACCCTTTTTCCTAAAGGGTTGACTAAGTTGACTTGCGGGGATTTTATATTTGATATTTTATTATACTATTTGATATATAATTACCCCTAAAAAGGTAGTTATCGGATCCTTCGTCCTAGATTCATCTTCGATTTAGGTAGATCCGCCATATGGAATTAGATTTAAACATCTTCCTCTTGTCAATATATTGCTTAAAATTCTAACATACATGTAACTAAACTTTAGTTAATCATCATTTATTTCTACAAAGAAACAAACACAAGATCTATTGAGGTAAATAACCTTAATTGAATTTCTTTCATAAAAGATATGCAAATGTGCATTCTTTGAACACTCTCATTGTAGAGCATTACACATTGTCACTTTTAAGCATACTCCTAGGTCCTAGATGACCCATTCTCTCTTATACATACAACACTTGCTTGCTCTCTCATTTAACCTTAGAATTCCACACATCTTGATTAGGATTATGTGAACCAAAATTAAAGCATGTTAGTTGAGTCATGTTAGGCCCTCTATGAAAAGATAATACAAATTATATCTTTGCTACAATTCATTAGGCAAATATAGGAATTATATTTTGTCTAACATGAGAATGACTACTAGAGAATCTATTGAACTAGAAATTCAATTTGACCTAATGGTTGAATTGCTTCCAAGAGTGAAGTTGGGTTCGTGGTATAACCCGTAAAAATGGTTGTGTTTAGCCTGAATTGAGCACTACTAGTGATAGTCTCATATTCATTCTCTAATTTGATTAAATAACTCTTCTTAAATATGCCTAATGATAGTCTACATCGATAGACTTTGTATTTCATTAGAAGTGCACACTAAGCAAGTAGAAATTACGTTTCCCCTTAGTCAATCTAGACTACATGCATTTCACATATGTGCTTTGAAGTTTCAAGATGATAACGTGCTCCCACGTAATGCAATTATATTCTTTCATGTTTGTCTTGATGCTCAACATGTATTTGCTTAGCTATTGAATGCATGTTTTTTGTAAAAGCATTTGCCTTTTTCTAGCAATTTAGATAAAATATCTCTTAGTTTATCTAAATAACATATGCTCCTAAGTGCTAAATGATAACATGTTTTACATGACTTACGTGTTAATTGTGCACCTACACTATGTTAGTTTATGTATGACAATTTATATTTAAATGTCATCTAGTCTTACACATTAATCTTGTTGATTATTGTGTTGATGCATGCTTAGATAAATTTACATGCTTAAATCTATATATCTTATGCATCTAGGTATACATCTTCTCACACTAGAATATTTTTCTTCACGTCCATGTCACACATGTAAAAAGTCAAAAGAGTCATAAAACGGTTTTATATCTCCTAGAGTCTTCACTCACACATTCTCTTAATCATCATCTTGCTTTCTTCCAAATAATCCACTCTTTTGTCAAGAAAAAGTTAGATACAAATCTAACACTCCTACTAGTAGGTTTGACAACTTAAATATTTCATCCGAAATATTCAAGTATCTTTAACTTGTGATCGCAAACGTTAAAAGTCATATCCGAAAATCCCTATTCAATACTTTTAACAACATAAGTTAAAACGCTCTCCTTTTCTCTTCGACGAAAACATCCTTTTCTCTTTGACGAAAACATTCTTTCTCTTCGAAGAAAAATTATTTCTCTTTGACAAAAACATTCTTTTCTCTTAGACGAAAACATTTTTTCTCTTCGACGAAAAACATTTGTTTTTTTAGTAATAGCTTATCCAAAATATCTTTGCTTCATTCAAATCAGGATCCGAACTTAAAACGTGGTTTCAATTTCACTATTCATTGGGGAAAACGACCCGGGTGATCATACTTGCCCGGTTTAAACATACGTATATTATATATATTATATATTATTTTTGTAAGTTTTAACTTTTTACCTTGGTTAAAGGTGAATAGTTGGAATTTACCCAAGTAGTATTTTTATTATATATTATATATTTATTATATATTTTATAGGTAGTTGGAATAACCTTATACCTCGTCATATGATTGTTTTATGAACATTCACAATACTCGAGAAGACCACCACCATCTTGACATTGTCAAGCTCGTCGTCTCTATCTTCGTTTGTTTTAATTATTATTATTATTATTATTATTTGCGTACAAAACACACCGAAGATACGTCATCATTTCCTTCGGGACAATGTCCAAAAGGAAACATCTCCATCGAAAAGGTTGTGTCTGAAGATAACATCGCCGACAATCTTTCTTTACCCCTCAAGCGTGAGTCGTTAAATTATCTTCGTCAAAGTTTAGGAATGATGGAACACATTCCATAAATCGTTCTCTTCTTTTCTTCTAGTTTCGATTCTAGTCTGTGTTCCATTCCATGTCGTGACAACTTAACTACTTCATCCGAAGTACTTTAAGTATTTTTAATTAGCGAAATGCAAATTAAAATGTCACTCTTTTCGAAAAAAGTCATCAATTTCTCCAAACATCCCTCCTGTTGGCGGTCCGACGGCCCCTAGATCTATTCTGGCAGCCCCTAGATATATCTGGGACCGCCGGCAGCAGCTTGTAATATCATTCATTTTTTAATTCCATAACCTAACATTTCCTCTCTTCTGCTACGAGTTGACGTCTACTCCACACCCAAACCTATACCCAATATCTCTCTATAGATCAATGGGTTATCCTTATATCCCACCGCTCATAAGCATCATTGCTTATGTTTTCAAGATTGAAGTGAATTTCATAATGAAATGCGTCTATCAAACACATTCCTACAATCGATAGACTTACAATCCATCACTTCACAATAAATCCCCTCACATACAAACCTTGGTCCTCACATCTCGCATACGTCTTGTCTCAAATTCATAGACGATTCTTCTCACTCCTAAACGTTTCTTCTCTCTTCTAGTAGTCGTTTCACTTCTGATAGTCTTTCTACTTCTAAAAGTTTCTTCTCACTTCTAAACGTTCCTTTTTACTTCTAATGAGTCTCCTCATCTCTAACGTTTCTTCTCACTTCTATACGTTTCTTCTCTCTTCTAATAGTCTTGTTACTATTAGAATTCCTCCTATATCCCTTGACAACTTAATTATTTCATCCGAAATATTTAAGTAATTTGCGAAATGCAAATGTCACTCCTTCGCAAAACTTTCCACTTTCTAGAAAGTGAAGAACATAAAGAAGATATTAAATCTTCAAGTGTTATTGAGTCACCACATTGTTGAGTCTCTCATTATTATTCCACCATGAAAGAACTACCATCTCATTCCACATTCCACTTTGTTCCTCAACATTATCAACCAACAAAACACCAAACAACCCTTTAAATTCCCAATCATCCAACTTTGTCTCGATATGATCATATGCACATCAATTGTTAGTGCAAATGATATATCAATCTTTTCTATCAACCTCGCGTCAACACGTTCCTTCTTTAGTATCGCTCATCCTTTCCCACTTTTTGGCTCTATGAAATCATTTTCATTCACATCCAAGAGCACATCGTCTCCATCCTCGTCTTATTTTTCTTTTTATTCTTTTAAAGTATATATATATATTGACATATTTTGCCAAGATATTAAATGTCATTCGTCTACTTTTAAAAGGTCATTCTCATAATATTTTTATGTCAATCAATAAACGAATCCCATTCTCATTTATTAAAAGTCGGTCTAATCTTTCTCCGTAAACATACGTCTTGATTCTTTTTATTTCATCATTTAGGTTGTTTTTAAAATAATGATTACTTGTGTCTAGTTTCTACTTCTCTTTCAAAGTGTCATACTTTAGAATAATAAAACCTAGAAGTGCATGTCTAGTTCCCCGCTAATGTTTTGCTATATGTATATGTGCACTTGTCTACTAACTTTGTTTTGTAGCACAACAATATCTTGATTCCTTGGTTCCCCAAACAAAGGGGAGCATACACCAAGAGGGAGCACTTACAAGCGTTCTACTCATTTAAATTGCATCAAACTTCTTGAGCATCGATGGTAATTTATTTGATCTATGGATCCGTTAGAGTCAATATACAAGGAATGAGATTATCATGGGGACGCAATAAGCAAGGAGAGCTAGGAGATATGTGGGTAAATAGCATGAAGTTGGTTAAACCGTGATGATAGAAGACTTCACTGGGATGATGCAAGCTCGCCTTTATAGGAAGATAGGATTGGGGATTGTCAAATACAATAAAGGGTTCATTCGTACTCCAAATACTTCACCTCCTCCACTTCAAAGCCACCTCAACCTTATTTCTCATGTTGTATTCTCATTCCTCTGACGTATACACCCGAATCACATACCATCTTCTCATATCTTCTTCTCATATCTACATAATACCTTTTTGCTTCGACAAAAAGGGGATAAGAGAGTGTAAACAAGTAACTTTTAAACTTTACTATGTGTTATAGTTTACATATTTTGTCATCATCAAAA
The DNA here is from genome assembly GCA_026074375.1 of Tanacetum coccineum. Lineage (NCBI taxonomy): Eukaryota > Viridiplantae > Streptophyta > Magnoliopsida > Asterales > Asteraceae > Tanacetum > Tanacetum coccineum. The sequence continues at coordinate 25,889 of BQNB010006955.1, read as the reverse complement.
GGGGGAGATTGTTAGTGCAAATATTACGATATTTAATCTATACGATCTCTTTATGTTTTGGTGATGACAAACATGTGACTTGTAATACGTAACGTAAAGTGCGCTAGTTACTCGTAATCACAAATCATCAATGAGAGAGTTGTGATTTATGAGTGTCATCTTTGGGTTGTTAGTGATGTGTTCCTGTATGAGAGAGTTGTATTTTTCTCTCTAGATTGGTGGGAGATGGTTGGTCCGTTGACACTGAGTGTGATTTCTTAGTGCCTCCCGTTGACACTTTTGATTTGGTCAGTTTTAACTTGGTCTGTTTCAGGGAGGTCTTTATCAATCTAGGTCTTAATACTTTGACTTGCACCGGTTGTGCTTTAGAATTGATAGAGGCCTGAGGCTTGGGTTTGTATTTGGGTTCAGCCCTAGTCTATTGTTTCTTATTCCTCTTCTTTTTAGGAGACGAAGAGGGATACTTTTTAGCTTTCTCAACCACCTTGAGCATCTAGTTGGTCAGGTTGACCTATGTAACTTCAGATATAGTTCTTGAGTAATTTTTCTTACTCAGGACAGTGGGAGTAGATCCCATCGTTTGATCATGAGTATACTCAGAATTGAGTAGTTGTTTAAGAACTAAAAAGATGAATCTAGGATAAGACATATGCTTTTTTTCCTAAGCTCTTCAATGAGCCTTGCTACTAGATCAATAAAAATGATCTCTCCAACGCCAATCTTAGTCCTTGTGAAGAGACTGAATACCGAAGGAAAGGGATAAATTTTCAAAATTCGCAAGGTTTGACTTTGCAAGGATAATCCTTGCGACTTTTTTCATAAAATTCGCAAACCTAGTGGATTTCTTGATAAAAAAAATGAGTATTTAGTGAAGTATGTTGGTAAAATGGGTATTTTGTCATTTTCCCTTATTTTAACTCGAAAATAACAAATTAACAAAATTAAAGCAAGTGTAATAGGATAAAGTCCATTTATGCTTCATGTACTTATGTTTTAATTAAATAAAATTTAATTTAAGTTTATTTAAATTTTTTATTTAAATTTTTTTTTTTAAAATAATAAAAAATGCTATGGCATCAGAATTCTGGTGCCAAACCAATGCCACTGAATTCTGGTGCCATAACATTTCTGGTGCCAAAAGTTTTTGAGTTTGACACCAAAAGTTTGGCACCACCACTCCCAGACCCCTGTGCTCTTACACTCATTTTTATATGGATACAACACCAACGTCTTTTAATCTCATATATATATATATATATGTAAAATTATAAAATTTTCATGAAACATATATTATACCAGTGAAGATATTTTTTTATTCTCTTCGAGTAGATATTGATTATACTACGTTTTTTTTACCTTTGATTTTTTATAATGCATTCATTACCTTTAAATAAACCTTTTTTATTTTTCCCATGAACCGTCTCTATAATAACACCCTTATTAATACCAAACAAACGCATCGATAATCACATGGTTGTGTGTGTGTGAAAGTTAATCACATTTGACTGAAACCGATGAATGGTTAGACCAGATCCAAAAATAAAGGGATCTCAACCATGGGTAGCCGCCATGGGTCACCGATCTAATAATTATTCAGAAAGCAAAAGGAACGATCATCTCGATAATAATCGTCGTCAAGAGCAACGTAACAAAGGTATTCTCAACAAATCCCATCCTAATTTTCGTGAGGAACATAAGTCGTTTTCATCAATCTTTGTTTCTAATATCCCATGGAATGCGTCGGTCCAAGATCTTTGGGATATTTGTAACAAATGGGGTGTGGTGATCGATGTTTACATAGCTGCAAAGAGATCCAAATCGGGTCATCGATTTGGTTTTGTACGTTTTATAAACGTTAATGATATCAATCAGTTAGTTTCCAATCTAAGAACGGCATGGATGGGTGGTTTTCATTTATTTGCCGATGTGGCGAAGTATGGTCGAACTTATAATAGACCTGTGGAACGTTCTGGGGACGGCAAACCCAGTGTAGGTTCGAACTCTCAATCTGTTAGTATCAACGAAAATGTTTTTCAGTCTTTTAACTCGTATGCTAAAGCGGTCCTGGGCAACAAATCAGTGGACATGTCGGGCAAATACGGTACAAGTAATGCTGGAGCAGAATCTGTGGGGGTGTCGGATTGTAACAAGGTATATAAGGAAGCGGGTAATGAAGCGGTGATGTCTATCTCGGTAGACGATTGTATTGATTTGGATGGTATGGAGCGTAGTATTCTTGCTAAAGTTAAAGATTTAAGTGTCATTTCAGAGCTTCTAAAACATATGTCTTCTGAGGGATTCGATGATGTTGGTCTTAGATATGTTGGGGGACGTTGGGTTTGGTTGGAATTCGACTCTATGGATCAAGTGGAAAGCGTCAAGACTTCAAAGGCGTTAAAAGAGATATTTTTGGAGTTCAAAGATGTTTCTCACGATTTTATTCCAGATGAAAGATGTGTTTGGATAGACCTGGTGGGTCTGCCATTGGCATCATGGGCTCCAGAGGTTTATAAGAAGTTGGGTGGTCGGTGGGGAAGCAGCGTGTTTACGGATATGGTAAGTGATGGACCAATGTCTCATGGGAAGGTTTGTGTCCTTACAGAGTCTTTACATCGTGTGATAGAGTCCTTTATAGTTTCATATCGTAATCGGACTTATCGTATTATCGCTACTGAGTTTGCATATTGGGCGCCCAATATTGAATCGATGGAGGTCAATTCCGAGTCTAATCCTCTGGAAAGGAAGGATGCAGAGGGTCCTAGTTTGGATGAAAGTTTGGAAAATGAGGAGCATTTGGATGTCGATAGTTGTGATTCAGATTCCCCTAAGAATGTTAACAATGATTCGGTGTCGCCTTCTAGTCGGGTTTTGCGAGAGGAGGATGTTCGTGGGGTGGAAAGTGATCTTGTGGACTCCTTTGAAGAAGGCGAGATTCGTGATGATTCGGTCTTGTATAATGATGGGTGTATTAAGGATTGCATGGAAAAGAATTTGGAAGATGATGCTGGTGAGATTCTTGGAGTTCATTCTCAGGGTGATTGTGGTAATGTTACCACTGATGATAATGAGGATGTTACGCCAGTTATTGCTCCTGAAAAAGACTCCATCATTGCGCCTCCATCTACACCCCCGGGTAATGATTTAAATATTGCTGGAAAGATCCATTAATCCGTGGAAGTGCCAAATTTGGGCAAGGATCATTTTTTTATTATTATTTGGGAGATGGTGTAGACATAGGATAATAGTAGAAGCTTGGTATAAGTTTATAAGAGTATCTCAATTAAGTTTTCCTAAATGACATCCAATTCTTTCACGATCAAGTTTGAAGTACTATGAGTTTTCCTGATGGAAATTTATAAGTCGTCAATCCTACTCAGAGTGTGTTAAGTTTAGCATGTATAATTTGACCATATCTAATAACACAACATTTGAACACTTAGACTCAATTAGACATCTTCAATGCAATTGTGAGTTTTCAATTTGATGACTAATTCTTGTATCTATATCTCGCCTTACGTGATTTCATGTAATAACCGAGGATGGTTAAACATGTAGACTCGGAAAAATATCTATGGTCATTTGATTGATATTTCTGTGATCTAGATAAATCCTAATCTCGATTTCATGTTCATATTCCAATTTTGTAATTAGATTGAAAGATGAGATTGATTATCGTTTGAATAATAATCATCTTCATATTCAAAATCCTCTTACGATCACCTCCCTTTATTGAAGAGAAAGCACAGATAATGGTTTTGTGGAATATGTTTCAATTCTTCCTATTCTAACCTAGATGGTTAAAGGGTTCTCATTTGGTGAGGAAGAAATATTATGCTTATTTTGTGTAAGTAAGATAGAGTTTTGATGAGAAGATAGTTTGGTTTTGAGTTTGTGCTTTTGAATTATTCGAGGCAAAGTTTTACCTATGTTGTGCATTACTCATGTTTGGCTTTTTAGGAACAACGACTTTACCAATGCATTACAAGTGTAAATTACTTGAGTATTTACGATGAAATAATCAATCGTCAACCTACTTCATTGTGTATTTTTGTTGGCATAAATTTTTCCAAATATTTAGAACACAACTATTGGTATAATGTTAACACAATTGACATCATCTACACAATAGTATTATGATCAGCATGCATATTCTTATCGTCTTGGAAAGGGATGTCCATTATTTTTTCAATCAATCAGTGTGATTGAGTATGTAAGGTTTAAGATGATATCGCTTGTTAATATTTTGATATAACTTAAAGCTAGACAAATAAAAATCTAATTTTCGATAATCCATACTCGAAAACTTGTCAATTTAGATTCGATAATAATATCAATCATAGTTTGAATAATGAGTTGATATATATTTGAAATCTTTTTTGACCCTCATGAACACTCTTTTAAAAGAAGACAAATAAAGATTTTCATAGTGTGTTCCATTAATCCTAAGACTAGTTGTAAGTGTGAGGTTGATAAGCGTGAGATGAGAGCCCCTTTACTTTCTAGTCAAAAGATTCTCCAGAAGTCATTCTCATGTTAGACAAAATAAAATTCCTTTATTTGCCTAATGAAGTGTAGCAAAGATAAAATTTGTATATGTCCCTTTTCATACAAGGCCTACCATGAAACTAAACTAATGTACTTTAATTTCGTTCACCTAATACCCTAATCAAGATGTGTGGAATTCTAAGTTTGAAAGAGATAGTAAGCAAATGTTGTGTAGCTATAAAACCGAATGAGTCCATCTAGACCTAGGAGGTATGCTTAATAGAGAAAATGTATAATTCTCTATATTGTAGATGTTTTAAAGAATGCAATTCGGCATGTATTATATGAAAGAAATCCATTGTAAGGTTTATTTTACCTTAATAGATCTTGTGTTATGTTTTACTTTGTAGCAATAATGATGATTAATTAAATTTTTAGTTACATCTATGTCAGACTTTTAAGGCAAAGATTGACAAGAGAAATGTTTTAAATTCTAATGCCATGAGGGGGATCAACCTAGAACCGAAGAAATGAATTTTAGGATGAAAGATCCTATTGATATCGTGAAGGAGCCAAAATTTGTGGCAAGGATCATTTTTCCAATTATTTGGGAGATGTATTGATAATTAGGTAATTAAAGAGAAACTTAAAAGAAGATATAAAGGTTTCTCAGTTTGAGTTTTCAAAAATGATATCCAAGTCTTGCTTATCAAGTTGGAGTACTTATGAGTTTCCCAATGGAAATTCACAAGTCGTCAATCCTACTTAGAGTGTATTAAGTTTAGCATGTATGATTTGACCATAGCTAATAACACAACATTTTAACACTTTAAACTCAATTAAACATCTTCATTGCAAGTGTGAATTACAATTCGATGACTAATCTTGTTGTCTTGCAATCGACTTTGTAATTTCATGTAATAACCGAGATGGTTTAAACATGTAGAGCCCGGAAAAAAATATCCATTGTTAATATGATTGATATTTTTGTTTGATTTTAGATATCATAGTCTCGAATTCATGTTCAAATTCTAATTTTGTAATTAGAATGAATTGATTAGATTGATTGATCGTTTGAAATAATAATCATCTTCAAATTCGTAACCCACTTACGATTACATTATTGATAAGAAAGCAAGATCGATGGACTGTGGAAATATGTTCAATTGTTCCTAGTTCTAACCTTAGATGGTTAAATGGTTCAGGACTCAACTAAAACTGTTACAAAAAAGTATAGAACATAAAATATATAGTTTGACAAGTCAAAAGTAATAAAATACAAAAAAATACAGAACAAAAACTAATAGATAACAGTCTTTTTGGTGAAAGGAGGTTGGGGGGTTTGTAAAGTTGAGTAAGGGGTAACGATAATAGCACCGACTAGAAAGCCTTTAACTATATATGGGAAAATGTATGATATGGCTTTAGTGACATGGCATGGTAATTATGATGTGTAATGCCACGTCAAAAGGCATTTTGTCCATAATCTTTAACTATTCGAAGTTTAATGTATAAAACAATTGGAGGTTGCCAGGATCGAACCATGGGCTGGTCGTCCACAAAGAAGCGCCACACCCAGTGGAACATGCCACAAGTTGTGATAGATAATGTCATGCAACAATGTTATGTTTTAATGCCAACTCATTTTTGACATGGCATTGAATAACATGAGTGTCTGAAATTCAGAATCCTCATTCATACCAAAAAATCATGGCAACAATAACCAACCCTAAATCTATCAACAAGAAAACAACCCTAATCTTCATCAAACAATAAATCTTCAAACATACACAATCAATTGTTTGTAAACACACACAAGATTAAGTTATATCATCAAAAAATAATAGGTATTTTCTTAATTATTTGCTTCTAAGCTAAATTTAATTTTAATTTTTGTTATAACTGAATCGAATTAGGTTAGCTGTTTAATTTTGGTGTATGATGGATTAAGGATTAGTTTTGTACACATTTATGGGTTTTGATTATCGATTTTATAATTGAAATCAACCAGACTCGATATGAAGGAATTTCGTAGACACCATGTATGTGTGTTTGATGAAATGCGTTTTTAAAAATTGTTATAGGTTGTTCATGTCACTTTTTTTTAAACCTAGGTAACCTTCTTATGTAAAGATCTGTGATTGTTTAGTTAAATTTCAACTTATTTTTAAACCATGACAGACTTACACTGGAAATATTCTAATTGAAACAAAACCGTTTCAAAGTAACCTCATATATATGATAGTCATATGATGGAAGAGTATAAGGGAGCATGTTTTGGAGAATTGAGTCCCCATGTATTTACAATTGCTGATGTCTCTTACATGCCATTGTCATATTTTGAATGATTTATCAATAAGTTTCTCATTTTTTTCATCATATAATTAACATATTAATGAAATAGGGCTATGATCAAAGAGGGTAATAGCAATTAGATTATGGCTAGCCGTGAAAGTGGAACAAGAAATGTTAATACAAATAATGTCTAAAAACGTTATTTATATTTTTCGACCTCTCAACGTTTTGATAATAACAAAATGTAAAAACGTTTTCGATAAAATTAAACGTTTAGAAATTATTAATCGTAAAATTTCATTTCTAAGATTAGTAATCACTTAAGGTATGAACAAACAAATCATTAAGCATGATTAGTGATCAAGAAAATATTTTTCTCTTATCCATTACATTTTTACAAAAGAATTTCACAAAATTAATTATACAAAATATTTTCTAATTAAAAGAATAGTTTTATTAAAAACTTAAAATTTGAAATTTAAATTTTCCCCTCAAAACGGAAGCTTCTATACCAGATACAACCTTCCACATAAAAAGACAAAAAAGGGAGTGTAGTCTACTGGCGGCCCCCTTATAGGCCTGGCGGCCCCCTTATATATCTGGGACCGTCAGGACCGCCGCCAGTGACCGTTGGATTTTCCTGCCTATAAATGCTGCTCAATTCCTTGCAGAAAATCAGACCTCTTTGCACGAATTTTCTCACATTTCTTTCTCTCCTTAAAAACCTTCTTTCTCTCACTAAATATCTTGTTTCAATTGATCTAATCTCTTCTTCTCATCTCTTCCCTCTCATTCAAGTGCAAGAGAAGAACACTCGTATTCGCCAAGAAATGAAGTGTTGATTAGTGATCTCTCCTCCTTTCTTCTAAGTATCAAATCTCTCTTATAATTATCTTATGTATTTGTGTGATTTGGATATTGTGTAAATCCGATAGTGTAGATCTAGTGATCGGGTAGTGATTGTGAAGTGGTAGATTGGTTTTAGCTAAGATTAGGACTCGACATTTAGCTTAGTGTCGAAAAATAACGTAAGCGACGTGTAAACGGTGTTCTCCGCCTGAAGGGAGCTTGTTGACATAGTGAAATCTCGAGTAGGATACTTGGGGAGTAGATTAGGGCGAAGAAGAGCTTCATAGTCGAACCACTATAAATCTTGGTGTCTTGGTTTGATTGTTTCTTCTCTCATCTCTTTATATTGTTGTGATTGTTATTTTCTATTAGTTTAGATATTTACTTAATTGATTCATATTGTTGGTTGGTTAAACATACTACTCGAATCTAAGTATTTTGAAAGCAAAGTTTTAAAACAAAAATGAACCTATAAACTATTCACCCCCCCTCTTCTAGTTTCCACAATTGGTATCAGGAGCCTAGGTCACTCAAGATTTTAAAATATACTGTATTTTAAAGCTTGGATCGATCTATGGATTCCAACAAATATCTAGAAGGGCAATCTATGCAAAGACCACCACTCTTTGAAAGTGATAGTTTTATTTATTGGAAAAATAGATTCGAGACATATGTTAAATCAAAAGATCTAGATCTTTGGCATGTTATTACCAACGGTGATTTTCAACCTATTGAACAAAATCCGGAAACCAAATTAGATGAGGTTATCCCTTTTGAAAAACAAAGTGATGATCTTAAAAAGAAACTTGCGAAAAATAACGAAGCTAAAATGGTTATTTATAATGCTTTGCCTAGAAAAGAATATGAAAGAATTTTCATGTGTAATACGGCAAAAGAAATTTGGAAAACATTGTTAATCACCCACCAAGGTAATAGTCAAGTCAAAGATAATAAGATCGACCTTTTGGTTCAACAATATGAACAATTCGTCATTTCCGAAGACGAATCTATAGATAGTGCTTTTGCTAGATTTAATACTATTATTACTAGTCTAAAAGCTCTTGATGAAGGTTATTCTAGCAAGAACTATGTTAGGAAATTTCTTAGGGCTCTACATCCTAAATGGAGAGCAAAGGTCACGGCAATTGAAGAGTCGAAAGACTTAACATCACTATCTCTTGATGAACTTATCGGGAACCTCAAAGTTCACTAAATGATCATGAGATGATCATCAGAAAGATACTGAATAGTCAAAGCTAAAGGAGAAAAAAATCACTTTGATATAAAGGCTAAGAAGGAATCTAGTGATGAAGAAAGATCGACTTCCGGAAGTGAAGACAAAGAATACGCCCTGGCGGTTAGAGACTTCAAGAAGTTCTTCAAGAGAAAAGGTAGTTTCGTAAGCCAACCACAGAACGACAAAAAGATGTTCCAAAGAAGCCGAGACGACAAGAATGGGAAAAGTGATAGAAAATGTTTTAGATGTAGTGTTTCAAATCATCTTATTAGGAGAATAATCCAAAACCACCTAAAATAAGAACCAAAGAGCATTCATCGAAGGTTCTTGGAGTGATAAACAGGAAAAACGGATGATAAAAGTACTAAAGATGAAACAATATCTCATAGCTCAATGCATTTAATGTGAGTAAGTTTCGAATCCCCTTACTTTATGATGAAATTTCTTGAGTATATGATAATTATAGTTTTAAGAGTGAAAATTATAACTTTCGCAATATAAGTTTAAAAATAATCTTTAAGAATAAACAACTAAAAAGGGCTAAAAAGAAGCTTGAAAAGGAGCTTAGTGAGCTAAAAGAAAAGTTATCCACACTTGAGAAAAACAAGGGAGTTGATCTCGAATGTATAGAATGTCAAATGCTTAAAATCGACAATGAAAAACTTAAAAAGGAAAGTTTTAAGTTAACCAAATTTAAAAAGAGTACACATTGCTTAAATGAAATGTTAAGCAATTAAAAACCCTCCGTTATAAATTGGTCATATGGCTTTAATTCAATTTAGAAGCATAACAAACGGGGACTTAAGGAAATAGAATTTTGGAAATCTCATAATGAAACACGCTTTGGTGGCGGTCCTTCAAATACTGAGGGTGCGGACCCCATACAGAACAGAATGGCCCCAAAGCATTTAAGAGACTCGCATGTCAGTTCACTCATAAAAAGAAAAAATCCATTTCTTTCAAAATTCCATTAGGACCTAGACCAAAACAAATCATAATGTGTAAACAATGTTAAATTTCCCGTTGCTAGTGATAATGAGGTTAAACAATTTTATAAACCATTGTTAAAATCGGAGTTGGATTTTATAAACCAAATTATAGGTCAAAAACTCCACCACCTAGAAGAGTCAATATTCATTATCCTCGTACTCAATACACTACAACCAAAAAGAAGAAATGTTGTCGACTAACATACAACCATCATGGTTCTCTCTAACTTGGAATAAACTTTCCAACCTTAACAGTTACATGCCATGGGGAATATGTTACTCCATTTCCACATCCCTAATCAAATGCAAGGGATGATTTACATTAACAACGTTTGGACCCATTAGATATTGGGAACCAAGATGTTTGATGTTGTTGTCTTCTCATAAAAAGATATGCCTTGGAATTGATTTGGACCGATGAGTGGAAAAATGGGATAGTGGATGCTTAAACATATGATGGCGAAGCCAAAAGCTCTTTTTGACATATAAGGCATACAATGTAGGTAACGCTCATTTTGGTAGTAAACTTCGCGGTAACATCATTGGTCATAAAGGTAATGATTCTAATACTCTCTCAATATAGAAAATGTAGAACATGTAGATAACTTAAGATTTAACTTGCTAAGTATAGGACAAATATGTGATAACGAATGTAGAGTAACTTTCTCTAAACATGATAGTGAAATCACTAAAGACGATAAGGTTATAGGCAGTGTTTTAAAACCCGGTTCGACCCGGTCGGTTCAACCGGTTGAACCGGGAACCAAAGTGAGGACTGATCCGTCGTATGCCGAGTTTTTGTCGAAATTCAAACCGTTTAAATGACGGTTTTGGTCGACTCCGGTTGAAACCAACGCAACGGAACCAACCGGTTCAAACTCATGAAAGAAAAAAAAGAAATTGATGTAATCAGTAGAGGGTGTTATCGAAGATGATTTCAAAGAATGTAAAACTGGTGCACTTTATCATCTTGTTATCTATTGACAGGTGAACAATGGTTCTGATTTCTTCTAAGTTGGCTTACTGTAACTAGGATGCGATAGACAATGGTAGTGACGAGAAAAAATGAAATGTTTGTAGAGGAGGATAAATATAGTTACTGTTATCTAGTGAGTTATTTGTTTTGTTACAGACATGAAATACTTAAACACGAAGCCACCCTATGAAGACTATGAAATACTCAAAAGCTTGAGATTTGATGTGATACACGGATCCACCCTATAGTGTTATAAAGCCTATGAACGTTTCATACACCTAGTAGACTTTGTTATAAAGCGTTACGTATTAAAAATGAGTTGTTTGAATACAAAAGGTATATTACATAATAATCGTTGGTTGTATACAAATTTTGGACACTTTTTTTCTATTAACACAATAAATATCGGTATCTTTATCTTTTCGCATAAAACCGGTTTGACCCGGCGGAACCCGATGAACCGTTGACTCGATCGGGTCAATTAAAAAACTGGTTTTTCCAAACATTGGTTAAAGGTAAGAGGTATTCTAGGAAGAAACTAATACAAGATGAAATAGGAAATAAAGCCGAAGAACAAATTTTTTCTTGGTCAAGACATTGATGAAAACTCCACATTGTGGCATAGGAGATAGGTCACGTCTAATAGCGTCTCCCATTCAATTGTTAGCATCAAGGAACTAGTTAGAAACTTACCCAAGCTTAAGTTTGATCAACACTTTTGTGACGCTTGTAAAATTGGAAAACAGAGCTCACTTATCACAACAGCAAGAACTGATAGTCGCAAAGACTAGATGCTTAGAAACTTCTCCTATTGATCCTCTTATCGATCCATCCCCATACAGAGTTACTGAGAAACCTCAAAACTCATAGAAATGAGTAGAACGCCTATTCTAGGTTATACATGGACAAGAGTTTCTAATGACTAAAAACAAAGCCTTTCATCATTCGAGATATATAGGTTGAAAAATACATAAACAATTAGGATAGCTAATAGTGACCAATTAGGACGGACCACGGTCTGGAATTTGATAATGAAGTGCAATTGGAAAGTTTATGTAAAGCCAACGTTTACACACAACTTCTCATACATTCAACGGCTCCACACACTCCACAGATAAAAATGGTGTGGATAGAAAGAAAAAACCAGGCACTACAAGGTAAAATGAGTAGAACCATGTTGAATGAACAATTACACATAAAGATATGGTGTAACGATCATATGATTACATCAACATAGATCCCTCAACCAAATCTAATTAGAGCCACTTAGGAAAATACCTATAAAACTCTTGAGAAGGTGGAAACCTATTCTTGATTAATTTAGAGTGATTTGGAAGCAGGTGCTCCTTTAAACACCAAATACTCCTTACTTAAGTATTGACACCAAAGTTATACCGCGAAGGTGCTTTCTAAGGTTACCCAAATTGTAAAGCCGCTACATAATCTAAACAAATACGCATGAAAATGAAGAATCACACAATGAGACATTCTTATGAAACGTCCTCCACCCTCTAAGACACACCCTTGGAGAGATGACACATAGAAAAGAAGAAGCAATTAAGGTTACCGAAAAGAAAAACCTAGAAGATGACATTGAGGATGAAACTTTAGAAATTGACGAAGTAGTCAATATTAAGGAATCTAAGTTTCAATCCTCAATGTCAACTTTCTAAGTTTTTTCTTTCGGTAACCCTTAATTGATTCTTCTTTATCTATGTCGTCATCCACCAAAGGTGAATGTCTTAGAGGGTGGAGGAGTTTTCATAAGAATGTCAACATTGATGATCTTCAATTTTCCATGGCTTATTTTGTTTAGTAATAATGTAGGCATTTACTACTTTGGGAATCACCTAAAAAGACACCTTCGTATAACTTTGGGTCCAAACTTTAGTAGGTATTATTTGTGTTTTAAAATGGAGCACTTGCTTCCAAACACTCAAGAAATAATCAAGAATAGGTTCCTACCTCTCAAGAGTTAAAAGGAGTATTTTACCTAAGATGGCTCTAATTAGGATTTGGTTGAGTATTCTTATGTGAAGTATCTATGACGTTACACCAAAACATATGTGGTAACGATTGTCATATCAACATGGTTTCAACACATTTCTTCTAGTGCCTGTTGTTTCTTTCTACCACCCATTTTATTTGGAGTTGTGTGGAGCCGATAAGTGTGTGTATTTATACCGTTGGCTTTACCTAACTTTCCAAATTGCACTTCAATATCCAAATTCCCTACCGTGGTCCGTCCTAATTGACACTATTAGACATCCTAATTGGTTTTGAATTTTTCAACTAAATATCTCGAATTGATGAAAGGCTTTTTTTTAGTCCTTAGAAATCTTGTCCATTATACCTAAGAATAGGCGCTACTATAACTAAAGGTTTAGAGGTTTTCCTCAGTAACTCTGTATGCGGATGATCGAAGATAATCAATAGGATAAGTCTAAGCATCTAGTCTTTGAAGACTACAGTTCTTAGCTTTGTGACTAACGTGAGCTTGTTTTCCAATTTTACAAGCCGTCACAAAAGTGTTGATCAAACTTAAGCTTGGGTAAGTTTCTAACTAGTTCCTTGGATGCTAACAATTGAATGAGACGCATATTAGCGTGACCTAATCTCCTACGGGGGGGGGGGGGGGGGGGTGCACAATGTGAGTTTTCATCAATCGTTGCAAGACAAATTTGTCTTTCGGCTTATTTCCTAATTTCATCATGTATTAGCCTTTCTTCCTAATACCACTACCTATAACCAATGTTTTAAAAACCAGTTTTTTAATTGACCCGGTCGAGTCAACGGTTCTTCGGGTTCTGCCGGGTCAAACCGGTTTTATGCGAAAAGATAAAGATACCGATATTTATTGTGTTAATAGAAAAAAAGTGTCCAAAATTTATATACAACCAACGATTATTATGTAAATACTTTTGTATTCAAACAACTCATTTTTAATACGTAAGCATTATCAACAAAGTTACTAGGTGTTATGAAAAGTCATAGGCTTATAACACATATAGGGTGGCTCGTGTCATCACATCAAATCTCAAGCTTTTGAGTATTTCATATTCTTCATAGGGTGGCTCGTGTTTAAAGTATTTCATTACTTTAACAAAACAAAAACTCACAAGATACACATTACTCTATTTATCCTCCATCAACATACATTTCATTTTTTCTTGTCACTACCATTGTCTATCGCATCCTAGTTACAGTAAGCCAACTTAGAAGAAATCAGAACCATTGTTCACCTGTCAATGGATAACAAGATGTAAAAGTGGCACCAGGTTTACATCCCGTGTAAAAAAATCATCTTCGATAACACCTCTAACTGAATACATCAAATTCTTTTTTTTTTCTTTCATGAGTTTAAACGGCTGGTTCCCGTTTCGCTGGTTCAATCACCCGGGTCGACAAACGTACATTGCCTCAAGGGCAAGATATTTGGGGCGTGGAACGAGTAGATATTGAGTTGTTGTGAACAAATTAAGAAGCCACGTGACTTAAAGATTTAAACGAATAGGATTTCAAATTACAAAACGCATTACTACATCGCGGTTTCAAGGGCTTATGCGGAAGTTCTCATGGATTTATGAGAATCAGTATCAATGATTTACGGTTCTTATTTTATAGATAATTCCATTTTACTTATATGTTAAAAGAAGTGCATCGTTGAATACTAAGTTCGAGTGTGTCGCGATTCAGCTAAGTCTATAAATAATCTAATGTGACTAAATCAATGGCAGACTCACTCAGCTTCATTGACATAAAGAAAATTATGAAAGAATATAGAAGTGAGGCTCAAGTGTCCTAGGAAATGATTAATAAAAAAGTTTAAGTAGTGATTACTTCTATAACTTTTTGATACAAGCTTAATCAATCGCAAGTAATAGGAAGTAATGTCATAGACTCACGTAAATCGAACAATATGTTACTATAAGATTGATATTTAGCGTATTTTGAATCTGTGAATCAAATACATTTCATTCTAAAAGGGTCCATATCTGCTTGTCATGGTGGGAGACAAAGATTAGTTGAATAACTATTGTGAAATCTATGATGTTTCAGGGAGTGTATCAAGTTTCACATACATTCTGTGGGGAAGATGTTGGATGTCACCAAAGATCGAGAAGCAACCTCATGGATTAGTTAGTTAATGGCTTTCTCGAACCGTGGCGTACTATCCCAATGACCACAGATATTAGGTTGTTTAGTTTTGTCTTTCACTAGGTCTTGGCTTAGTTTCCAGTTACAGCGTAAAAGTCTAATGTTTTATGCTATTGTTGGAATTAGTAGGAGGTAAGGATAAATGATCTAATAGTCAAAAAGGAAAATTGCAACTCCAAGTTAAATTAAGACTTGAGAGGACATTTTTTCAAACCCCTTGTCATGAGATGATTTGTGAGAGCATAGCAATGCGACAAGTGTCTGGCAAATAAATCATTCACGATAACAAGAAAGGACGAAAGTATTGCTAGATCAACATATTTATGTCTGGTAATTTTGAAAATATCACAAAGTGAAAATGGATATAGTCATATACTTAAACACAGCTCGGATGTTGTTGTAGTTTTTTTAAATCACTACATGGGTATTAAATCAGTTTCTGTGAACCAGGCACTTGAATGTTCACTAGGTTCCTCTTCATACAATGAAAGTGATTCTCGTGTTGTTGCTTTGCACAAGTCGATGGGTCACACCGTTGCACACTAAACGTAACACGTAAGTTGGTAATGAGAAAAGAGTGATGAAATGAACTGCAAATGAAGAGGAAATAAGGATATGACAATATTCTTGTAAAGGGGTAAAATGATAATTATCCATGGTGTATATATTTATCTTGGATAAATATATTTAAGTTTAAAAGACAAAACAAAAAATCCTAAGGGTTGTGTGAAATTTTGTCGATCCTCTAAGGGGGAAGTTTGACTTTATGTCAAACTTGTATACTTATAGATAACTACAAAGTAACTTATATTGAAATTAGGATTGTTTTCTTTTACTATAAATTCAAAGACAACCTAAATTAGAAAACACTTTTAACCTATAAACCCTAAATCCCCCTCCCCCTCCTCCTCCCCTCTTTATTCGGTCGATCGAACCAAGGGTTCAAAAACCCTTTGAGTCGATCCCTAAATCGACTTATAGTCGATTCCAAGATCGACTAAACCCTCTTTGGTCTTTGCTTGTGTTTTGTCCTCTCCAAATTATATAGGTTCGTAGCCTTATTTCTACCTGTGAAGTACTAATAGATACATAGCCCAACTTACGTATTGATTCTCCCTAAGAAACCCTAAAGAGTCGATTGCATCAAGATGAAGAAGAAGGAGATTATATGCAAGAAAAAAAAGGTATATGAGCTTCCGGGAAGTAAGTAACCTAAACACCCTATATACGTGTTAGATTATGTTATATCTCTAATTGGGAGATTTGTCTATCAATGGATTGGTCTGCATGGCCTTATGTATTTATTTTTGGTTGTGCATGTTTAATAGGCCATGCGAGTGACCACCAATACCTTACAGTATGTTGTAAATATCCACCACTTTTCTTGATATCAAACTTCTGTTGATAGAATTGTCTATATCCAATGAACATGCCTTTTAAATTACCAAACACTTGTGTTTTCTTGTTGTTGGTAGTTGATTCTCATCTTTCTCTCCTCTCATTTTTCAACTCCTCCATTATTGAAAGAGAATTCGTTACATCTACAGTTATCAAATGATCCGCTAATTATTGAACAAAGATGGGAATCTCCATAATTGTTAACCCCGCATTATTGGTTATTGATGCCCCAACTATGATAACGGAATGTAGCTCTTCAAGCATAGTTGGAAATCCTGTCAAGTTTGGTCATGGATTCAGTTTAACCATGATCCATATATATTTCAGACCATTACTCGCAAACAATATGGGTCTATGAATCGTCTTCATCATTCACCGTCAGGATACTTACAAGCTTCGATGACAACTAATGAAGGATACGAAAGCGAATTTTGATAAAACCCTAATTTAATAAATTCCTAGATAATAAAGATTGAAATTAAAAAACCTTAAGCCATATATTTGACCTCAAAAATTTGTTAATACAATCCTTGTCATCGTTGGATGGTACTGTGACTGTAGAAATTACGGATTATTTGATATGTACATATGTCGGTTTTCAATGATATGGATCATGTTTGTTGATCCAAGTTTATGATCAAGATCTTTTTATACAACATCAAATAAAGCAAAGTTTTGCTATGTTATATATTTCCTTAATTATTATCAGACATTTCACTGAGCTTTTCTGGTTGTTTTTAGTTATTTTGATATGTTAAGCCTTTTCATGGAGGCGTTGGAAGAGTTTAAGGGTGTTCAAGGTTTTGTCGCAAGCATCCCCAATGGCACGGCATTTGTAATGTTCTTGATCATGTGACGACTCCTATTTTTACAGTTAATCCCTTTGAAGCTGGTACTTTTCCTATCAAGTATTTACGTGTTCCCCTTATTTCTTATAGACTTTTATACAAGGATTGCAAGATTCATGTAGAACGGGTTCAAAAAGGGATGGGGGATTAAAAGAAGGTTACAACTTGTTCTTTCTTATATGCATGGTTATTAGGCCTTTGTCTTTATCCTTCTTGCGGGTGTTATGCATGACACTGAACAACTGATGTGTGGTTTTATGTGGTGCCAACGAGATATGAAGCGTGGTGAGGCAAAGGTTTCTTGGGATGATGTGTGTCTTCCAAAATTTGAAGGGGGGCTTGGTACTCGGAAATTGGATAGTTTTAACATTGTATTGATGACTTCTCACATTTGGAAAATCATTTCTCGTAAGGAATCCTTAAGGGTACGATGGATTTAATGCATATAAACTTAAAAATAGAAGTTTTTTGTATGTGAAAATTATGTCTAATGTAAGTTGAGGCCGGTGGAAATTGCTTCAAATTCTTAACATTGTTCGTCATCATGTGTGGTTCAAGATTAGTAATGGCAATTTGGCTTCTACGTGGTTCGACAAGTGGGGTGTTCATATTTCCATTAATGAAACATTTCACGAGTGCGTGTTTTAATCTACAAGATAATGTTATTTCAAATTGGACGTGTTCTTGGCCCGTAGCATGGTATGATCTTTTTACGATATTAAATCAGGTGCATCTGCCCCTTTTGAATAATAAACTTGTTGATAAATTACTTTGGACGACATTGGATGGCCGAATGGTTAAACGTTACGTTCGGGTTGTTTTGAATACTATTCGAACTATAGGGGACAAAGTACCATGGCGACATATTGTTTGGTCTCAGGTGTTTATTCTCGCCATGCATTTAATCTATAGCTTATCATGTGAAAAAACGCTAAAGACCCAAGATGAACTAAAGCAATGGGATGTCGGTAGTTAAGTCAACTTAAACCTGCTACGATGTCCTTTATATAAGTTACATCTAGACTCTCATGAACACTTATTTTTCGAATGTGCATACTCGGTGAAAGTTTGGACTCAAACATCAAAGTCGGCTGATCTCCCTGATATTTCCCCTTCATGGGCTGATATAATGTCAAGGATATTACCTACACATCAAAAATAAAACTGTTACAAGTATCGTGGGCCGTTTAATCATTGTTGCTTCATCCTATTACGTTTGGAAAGAGAGAAATAGTAGGATCTATGGGGAGGAAAAATAAGAGGATCAAGCTATTGATACTATTATAGAGGTCGTGAGTTTGAAGTTATTATCTCTTCGGTTCAAGAGCAATGCTCGAGTTTATAGAATGAGACAGTTTTAGAAGCTCTCGAGTATGGATGCAAGTGGAGGCTGATATGGTCGAGTCTACTAGAGTACTTGTCGTGTGGAGTAATATTTCATTGTTATCTTGTTACATCTCTAGTTTATTGTCACTTAGCTTGTTTGTAATGTTTCGAGTTTTACATGTTAAGAGTGGCTCATTACCACTCTTTCTTGTAACAAACACTCATATTATGTACATTTAATATCACCGGATACACCTGTTTACTAAAAAAACACTTGAATGACGAACTGACGATGACTATCCGTTATTTTATTCATATTTTGGTTGTTAAAGCATTATTACAGTTTTCTTATCTCCATAAATGAATTCCAACGAGTGGGTTTACCCGCGCTTCTCCGCGGGACGATTAGCGGCTCCGCTGCGGGGCGCAGGCTCTGACTTTTGTTCATTGTGGACGGAGTTGCAAGGATTTTACGTTAATTATTTGCAACGGAACAATAACAAACGAAACAATAGTTAATACTAATCGTCTTCGGAATGGTTAGATACAAATTTAGCCTAAATACATACATCGCCTAAGTTGCAAAATTTATTGAAAAGTGAATATAAAACCACCACATTAGCTTCGATCGGACGGAGTACTTTGCGTTCTATAAAAACTTCTCATCCACTTACTTATTTGATAGCCAAGATCAAGTATATGCGTTATCTTTACACGTGAAAATCAAACCTGTAACAAAAGCATCTAAAAGCTCTAAAAATCCGCATCCATTATATTTTTTTATACAATAACAAATAAAAAAGGCGTATGCAGATATAGTTTCAGACACGAGTCATATCTGAGCTCATTATTGGGACAAAATGGTTGAGCAAAGATATGAAAGAATAGCTTGATGCTAAAATGGTAGTCAGATACTCGTACCTCGCTGCTTCTAAAAGAGTTTTGCTAACCTGCAAAAATGCCAAAGAAAATCAGCAACATATTAGCAGATAACATGTAGTACATAAAGATGCTTTGATTATTTGGTATTGATCGGTATGTATCATATGGATAAAACTGGGAGAAAAATATATATCCATTGAGCGGCATAATGAGTTTAATCTAAAAAAACTTTCAAATGCGAACTTGTGTATAGTTTTCGATCCCGCTGCTCGCATTATCAGTACGTGATATTCAAATAAAGTAACCCCAACGTGTATCGAAACCAACGTCATATCTAAGCGTGTGCTGAGGATTTTGTGACCGTCACGTGTGTGAAAATATAAAGCAGTATCTACATTCGAACAGGCGTGAAAGTACCAAAACCCCAAGTGTTAGAAACACAAAAAGTATTGGTCACTTCCAATAAAAGTTAGTCAAAGCATGTAGTTAGTAAATGTAATGTTTAGTAATCTAAGTGGGCCTTAAAGCCCACAAGCAATCCATGGCCGGCCATATAGTGGTATAAATACCCTCTCCATGCCTTGGAGAGGATGTTGGTTGTTCATTATTCACACACATAATACAAGTTTTCTCTTATGTTTCTTTCTCTCTCTAAAATGTTCATCCAACCGCTCTCTCTCTAAAACCACATCTCTTCCTCTTTCTATGTATGTTATTTGATTGTTTTTCAATTGGTATCAAGAGACATGGAGTGATTTGTATAGTTTTGTGTTTGTTTTTGTTTGGTTCATTCTTCCTTTCAAACCGTACGCATTTATTATTTATTTTTTTGATTTCTATGCTACTTTGTACACTAAAGGATCATTTATCTTGGTAAACTTGATCTAGTATTTTTAGGATATAGGTGTATATGCTTTGAATTAAGAAAAACATTATTTTTTACAACTTTTGTTTTCGAAAAGTCTTAAAAAGTACAAATCTTGATTTCAAAATTTTTAGCTTAAAACCCATAAAGTTTGCATTTTTAAGGTACCTATAGGCTTAGTAATACTAGTTGTACAAGAAAATAATTGGCAGTCACCTAATTGGCAGTCACCTAATTGGCAGTCACCAAATTGGTAGTTTTGCAAACTTAACCGAATTAGCAGTTTTGTAAGCTTAACCTAATTCGCAGTTTTACTTGGCAACCTAATTCGCAACTTGTCATTTGAACACCTAATTTGCAACTAAAGTCAAAACTCACAAATTTGTTAACAAAATTATACGGTTTATTTCTGTGACTTATAAAATCCCGTGAAACATTCACTTGTTTTTCCCAGTTTTGTTAAGAATTGTAAAATCCCGTGTAGTTTCAAGACATAAAACACACAAAAGACAACTCATAAAAACACAATCACTTTCAATCACCGTTCGATCAAACAAGTAATCTTTTAACATACAAATTTCCCAATGATGACTCTTGCTGACAAAGCGATTCTTTTGGGTGTTGACAATCGTCCACCTATGTTGGAAAAAGATATGTACGATTCTTGGAAGAGCAGAATGGAGCTATACATGATGAATAGACAACATGGACGAATGATCCTTGAGTCCGTTGAAAATGGTCCACTCATCTGGCCTACGATTGAGGAGAATAGAGTGACTAGACCAAAGAAATATTCTGAGTTATCTGCTACAGATGCAATTCAAGCTGATTGTGATGTCAAGACAAAAAATATCATTCTCCAAGGATTACCACCATAGGTATATGCACTTGTTAGCAATCATCGAATCGCCAAGGAACTTTGGGAAAGAATTCAACTTCTCATGCAAGGAACTTCATTGACGAAACAGGAAAGAGAGTGTAAGCTTTATGATGAATTCGATAAGTTTGCTTATAAGAAGGGGAAACACTACGTGATTTCTACTTGAGATTTTCACTACTATTCAATGACATGAACATCTACAATGTAAAACTGGAACAATTTCAAGTGAACACCAAGTTTTGAATACTCTTCCTCATGAGTAGAGCAAATTTATAACTGATGTCAAACTGGTTCGGGATTTGCGCACAACTAATATTGATCAGCTTCATGCTTATTTGGGACAACATGAATTTTATGCAAATGAAGTTCGTTTAATGCATGAATGCAATTAAGATCTGCTTTCTTTGGTTGCAACCCATCAGATTACCCAGTCTCCTTATCAAACTCATTAGAACTTATACCAAAATCCTCAATATGGATCACTATATCAGTCTCCATAGTACGGATCACTTTATCAGTCTCAATAATACTCAAACAATCAATCATCAACTCCTCTTTCAATCACTTATCCATCCAATGATTATTAATCATCAGTTAACCATAACGTTTATTCCCTACCATCATCCATCCCTCAATTGGAATATGCTCCCACAGTTAACCAACAACAACAACAACCTGAATTTCCCCAATTAGACTTAGGTCTAACTATTCCAGTGTTCAAGCAAGGTGATGATCCAATTGATGCCATCAACCATATGATGTCATTCCTATCAGATGTCGTCCATCTCGCTATCCTACTACCAAAAACCAACTGAGGAATTCGTCAAACCCTAGGCAACAAGCTACCATTAATGATGAAAGGGTGACCTTACAACCAACACATGGGAGGCAAATTTCTTTTGCAACAGGGACAAGTAGGACCTACACTCCAGAAGCAAGTGGAAGCAATTCTAGGAAACAAAGGACTGTTATTTGTTATAACTGCAAAGAGGAAGGACACATGTCCAAACAGTGCACTAAACCTAAAAGGAAACAGGATGATTCGTTGTTTAAGGATAAAGTGTGCTGGTACAAGCTCAAGCAAATGGTCAAATTCTACATGAGGAGGAACTAGCATTTTTGGCAGATCCAGGAACTGCAAAAAAATCAAGCCACACAAACTATCATTACTCACAATGCTGCTTATCAAGCTGATGATTTGGATGCATATGACTCTGATTGTGATCAACTCAACACTGTCAAAGTTGCTCTCATGGCGAATTTATCTCATAATGGTACAGATGCTCTCGCTGAGGTACATAATCCTGATAATGTGGATAACAATATGATTAATCAAGGTGTGCAGGTGATACCGTCATTTGAATAGTCGAATGTTGTCAACCATTCAGAGACTGAAATAACTAGTGATAGCAATATCATTCCTTATTCTCAGTATGTGATAGAATCACAATAAGCAGCTGTTCAGAATTCTAGCTCATCTACACAACAAGATGCACTGATATTATATGTGATTGAACAACTAAAAACCCAAGTAGTTAATTGTACCAAGATAAATCTGGACAATAAAAGTGTCAATGATACTTTAACTGCTGAGCTTGAAAGATATAAGGAACAAGTTAAAGTTTTGAAAGAAGGGCAAAATCTTGATTTAAAGAATAAAGATAATGTTTCAGATTCATGTAAAGAATCTATAGAGATTGATCATCTTAAACAAACTCTTTCAGAACAATTAAAATAAAAAGAATCTTTAATGCAAACAGTTACTCTTCTCAAAAATGATTTTAAGAAAGAAGAATCTAGAAATATTGATAGAGAGATTGCTTTAGAAAAGAGGATTAAGCAGCTGGATAATATTGTTTTTAAAAGAGATCAATCTGCACAAACTGTTCATATGTTGACGAAACCTTAGTTTTTCTATGATCATACCACTAAACAAGCTCTAGGTTTTCAAAATCCTTTCTATCTGAAGAAAGCTCAGCAGTTGGAACCCAAGCTTTATGATGGTAATGTTATTAAGAATACTAGTGCTATTGTGATTCCTGACTCCGAAGAGACCCTTGTGCTTGCTGAAGAGAGTCGTTCAAAAATGCTTTTAAAACAACAGGATCCAATGATGTTAGAAAAGAAAGTTAATACTACACCAGTCGATTATGTTGTCCTTAACCAACTTTCTCAAGATTTTGAAACACGATTTGTTCCACAAACTGAATTATCTGCTGAACAAGCCTTTTGGTCACAGAATTCTATGAATTCTTCAGATCCCACTCCTTCTAATAGACCCACCAAAGTTGAGGTTCCAAAAGAACTTCCTAAAGTCAGCATGGTTAATACGAGTTTGAAGAAACTCAAACACCATCTTGCTGGCTTTGACGTGGTTGTCAAAGAAAGAACCACGACCACAACCATCATTGAGGGCTCGTGGGGGGTTTGAACATACAAAAGCTTGTTTTAGGGATGAAATAATTCCATTTGTAAAAGCTCTGAAGGACTTATTTAATACATTCGATCAATATTTGATTGATGAACTTTCTGAAGTCCAAAATGTCTTTCATCAAATGGAACAGGCTGTGGAACAACATCGTTTAGAGTCAAAAACATTTGAAGTTAAAATGAATCAAGTTTTGAATGAAAACGAACGACTCTTGGAACATATAAACAAAGATATAATGAACATAATTGTGAATTCTTCTGTGGATAATACTTATGTAGATGTGCATGAATGTAAAAAGTGTCTCAAACATGAGACTAAGCTTCTCAACAAAAAGGATTTTGTTGAAAAAGAGATTTACGATAAAATGTTCAGAAGTTTTATCACTCTTGAAAAATATTGCATCTCTTTAGAAGTTGATACTCAACTTAATCATGAATTTTTTCAAAAGGACATTTCTGTTTCAAATCAAAGTGCTCCAAGTTTTGATCAATATTTTGAATTAAATGAATTGAATGCTCAGTCCCAAGAGAAAGACACGGTCATAAAGAAGTTAAAAGAGAGAATTAAATCTCTAAGTTAAAATATGAATGAGGATAAGGTTAAAAAGGACATAGAAGAGATTGAAACGATAAAGATTGAATTGGATCATAGGGTGTCAAAGAGAATAAACATTTGAAACAGACTTATAAGCAACTTTATGACTTAATTAAACTAGCACGTATTCGATCAAAAGAATAATGTGATGTGTTAATTAATCAAGTCAATCAAAAGTCTGTGGAAATTTCTGATTTAAATGCAAAAATTCAGGAACAAGGGTTGACCGTAACAGCTCTAAAGGATGAATTAAGGAAACTGAAAGGAAAAGGTTTAGCTGATAATGTTGTTAGCAAACACACTATTGATCCAGAAATGCTTAAGATTGATGTGGAATATTTAAACCCTAGATTGTTAAACAATATGTCAGCTCACTCTGACTACCTTAAGCACACTCGGAAAGAAGCGACGATTCTTAGGGAAATAGTAGAATAAGGAAAATCACAAAATCCTCTAAATGCATCCTTAGACTCTACTTGTAAGTATACCAAACAAATCCAGGAGTTGCTTATAATAGTCAGACAAAACTGCCCTAGCATTAACAATTCAAGTGAAAAATTAGTGGCTGTGACCCCAAAGAACAAGGACAAAAGAGTTATATTCACTGAGCCCGTCACATCCTCAAAAAACACAAATACAAAAACAGCTTCTTCATCGAACTTAGTTTCGAACAAACCTATGTTGTCTTCTACAGGAGTAAAACCATCTACTAGTGCTAGCGAATCACAGCCTTCAAGCAATCCAAAGAAATATAAGATTCGGCGAACACCAAGTAGTACTCAGAAGAATAAAGTAGAAGCCCACCCTAGGACAGTTAAATCTAGTTTGAAAAATAATAACAATGTTGTTAAACCTAAAGAAACTGCAAATGTGCAACATTTTGAACTTAATGCGAATTCTGAACTTCTATGTGTTAAGTGTAATGGTTGCATGCTTTCTGATAATCATGATTTGTGTGTCCTTGATTTTATCAATGATGTGAATGCTCGTAATAAATCTAAATCTGTTAAGAAAAGACCAAAGAGAAAAGTTTGGAAACCAACAGGAAAAGTGTTTACAAATGTTGAATACACTTGGAGACCTACTAGTCGGACCTTCACTGTAGTAAGAAATGTGTGCCCTTTAACTAGGATAACCATAACCGCTGAAGTCCCCCTTAGGAAACCAACTTCTCTAGAAAGTGATACACCTAAGCCTGTGGTAACATTGGTTTACTCAAGAAAACCTAAGAAATCTAAAACTAATGTTCCCGTTAGCAAACCTAAGAATATTAAATCTTTATCTATTGACAAAAAGGAACCCAGTAAATCTTGGGGATTCATAGTTTCTGATGTTTCATCTTCCACTCTTGATGAATGCATGTCGTCCAAATTGTTCTCTGGTATTTGGACTCCGACTGCTCCAAGCATATGACCGAAGATCGCTCTCAGCTCACCAATTTCGTCAATAAAATTTTTGGTACAGTCAAATTCGAAAATGATCACGTGCTAAAGATATTGGGATATGGTGATTATCAGATTGGTAATGTTACGATTTCAAGGGTTTACTACGTAGAAGGAATTGGACACAACTTATTCTCCATTGGGCAATTTTGTTATTCGAACCTTGAAGTTACTTTTCGTCAACACACCTGCTTCATTCGTAATCTAGAAGGTGTCGATCTATTAACCGGGTCT
>BQNB010006954.1:81052-95385 GCA_026074375.1 Tanacetum coccineum | reverse complement strand
TATATACATTTCTCAGCTGGTTCTACTGATAATTTTTTGGATATTTTTTAGTAAGAATTACTAAGGTTATCAAAGGATGTTAGGATTATGAAAATCCATGTAAAAGACTCGGTCACCCCGTGTAATGTCTAGCATAGGTTAGCTCGTAGCTTTAATATTAATCGTCTAATTACCGTATGACTTATGGTGTTGGGCCGGGTCTTTACCCACATGTTAGCCCACTCCATAGCCCACTTAGGGGCACAAAACACTTGTATTTATACCCCCTTTCCAGCCATGGGAAGGGGTTGGGTTGTTCATTTTATCAATATCACACTAAAGGTTCTCTCACTAGAAATCCTCTCCTTTCTCTCTCTAGATTCGGCCAACCCCTAATCCAATCCTTGTGTTATGATATCCAATATCCTACAATTGGTATCAGAGCCCATGGGATGATTAGCTAGATTGTGTGTGCGTTTTCTTGGTTAGTTTAGATCTAAAGTTTGGTTTTTGAAGGTTTATGGTCTCATTCTTGACACTCTTTGATTATCACGTTTGTGGTGTTAAAGTTAGTGTTTTTGTAGTTGTTATAGCCTTCTAGGATCAAGTTGTGCAAAAGAAACCAAACAAAAACGTTCAAAAGGTTGATTTTTAGGTGTTTTTAGGTGAAAAAAGTCGTATTTTCTTGACTGCATTTTGTCTCTCTGGCAAATTTCTTGACTGCGTTTTGTTTCATTGCGTTTTGTCTCCTGCGTTTTGTCAGAAAAAAGACATTGCGTTTTGTCATTTAGTAAAGGACGACAGTACTGCATTTTGTCTCATTAGGGACTGCGTTTTGACTATTGCGTTTTGTCACTGCGTTTTGGTTGATTTGATAGGTTTGTCGATTTTCTGTCTAGGCGTGTTTTGCCTAATTGAGACCATACTGCGTTTTGCCTAGGAGAAACTCTACCTAACTCATTTCTTGACTGCGTTTTGTCTCAAGACTTGACTGCGTTTTATCCAAGGCTCTTCATTGCGTTTTGTCTCCAACAAAATTACGTTTTGTCTAAGGATCTTCACCGCGATTTGCTTCCTGCGTTTTGTCTACTTTTGAAGACCTTCATTGCGTTTTGGTAGAAAGAAACTCTGGCAAAATTTTCTTCTTCACTGCGTTTTGTCCAAGACTATTTACTTCGTTTTGCCTATGTCATACTATCTACATTAAGTTAACTCATTTCAACCAAACCAAATCATAATTAAACAACATATCACCTAATCTAACAAACAATCATCACTTTTAAGATACAATCACTAATCATTGTACCGATCCAAAGTTTATTATAATACAAGTAATCAATCATGTCTAGTAATTCCGATGATATTCAAGCAGCCGGTTCTGATACTCGCCCTCCTATGCTTGATAGAACTGATTACGAATCATGGTCACAAAGAATCCGGCTGTATTATAGGGGAAAGGAAAATGGAATTTACATTCTTCAGTCAATTGATCATGGTCCATTCAAGCTTGGAACCACCAGAGACACACTTGGAACCACACCTAAAGGCGGTGTTCTTCTTGGACCAGAAAGGCCTCGCACTTATGATGATCTTAATGATAATGACAAGAAATGATTCGATGCTGATGTCTGTGCAACCAATATTTTCCTTCAAGGTTTAGCCAAAGACATCTACAAGCTCATCAATCACAACATTGAAGCAAAAGCTATCTAGGACAATGTCAAAATGCTTCTTGCGGGATCTGAGCTCACCAAAGAAGACAGAGAATCTTAGTTATATGATGAATTTGAACGTTTCAAGATGCTTCCTGGAGAAAACATCAGTGAGTATTATGTCTGGTTCCACAAGCTCGTCAATGACATGGTGTTTTGTTTCAAGTTCACTGCGTTTTGTGTCACTTTATTTTGTGTCACTACGTTTTGTCTCAAGATCATGTGTTTTGGTCATTGCGTTTTGTCTGACTTCACAGCATTTTGTGTCCTGCAGTTTGTCTAAAATAGATTGCGATTTGCCACTGTGATTTGCTACATTGAAGACACTTTTCTAAGTCAAACTAAACGTTATGCTGCCCAAATTTTGTCATATCTTGCGGTTTGTCTAAGCACTGCGTTTTGTCTATTGAGATTTGCCTATTTAGACTGCGATTTGTCTATTGCGATTTGACTAATTTGAAAAGACCTTTCCTACGTTTTGTGGAGAGAACCTCTGGCAAATTTGTTTTTTCTCTTGGCTGTGATTTATCTTAGCTCTTCACGGCGATTTATCTTACCTCTTCACTGCGATTTGTCTTAGCTCTTCACTGCGATTTGTCGTAGCTCTTCACTGCGATTTGTCTACCGCATCTTGCCTTTTACTACGTGACATCACTTCAACCAAACGAAACCATACTTAAACAACATATCACCTAATCTAACAATCAATCACCACTTTTAACATACAACCACTAATCATTGTATCGATCCAAAGCTTATCGTAACACATTCATTCATCAATCATGTCGACTACTTCAGATGACATTCAAGCTGCCGGTTTCGATACCCGCCCTCCGATGCTTGATAGGACTGATTATGAGTCGTGGGCACAACGTTTTCGATTGTATTGCAAGAGTAAGAAAATGGGCATCTCATACTTCAGTCTATTGATGAAGGCCTATTTCGGAAAAAAACTTGGTGTAACAGTTGAAGGGGAAGTCATGTTTGAACCCGAACGACCTAGAACATATGCCGATCTTGATTACCATGAGCAGGAAAGATACAAGGCTGACTTTCATGCTACTCTCTTCTTACTTGAAGGGTTGCCTAAGGACATATATATGCTCGTCAACCATATCACAGAAGGCAAAGTAATTTGGAACGATATCAAGATGCTTATGGGCGATACTAGGTTGACAAAAGATGTTTGTACAAGACCTGAGGTACAAGATCCTGACAATGATATAGACCATGTTGGTAAAAAACATGAAGTACATGAGATACACTACAAAGTATAACAGACAAACGTTCTTGATTCAGATAGTGCTGATATGGGTAATAGCAATATTATTCCATATGAACAATATGTGAAGCACAACGAAGGTCTTGTTATACCTAGTGGTGAATCTTCTGTTCCAAATGATGCTTATGTGTTGCATGACAATAATGCGTATATTCCTCATGACCCTTTAGTCACTGAACTTAGTATCTATAAGCAACAAGTTGCTATGTATAAACAATGTGTTAAGTTTGATCTGACACTTTGTGAACAAAAAATGGATGAACAAATATGTATGCTTATTCAAGATCATAATAAACAGGAAGAAAATATTAAAAATGAACTTCATTCTGTTAAGTTACAACTTAATTAGACTATTAAGAGCAACACGATAATTGAATAAACTGTAACTGCTTTAAAACATGAGTTTAAACAGAAAGAAACCAAATTCCTAACTGATTTTTCAAATCTAAAAATCTTAAACGATAAACTCGAGAATAAGTTATACATACAAGATCAATCCATTCAAACTGTTCACATGATGCTAAAACCTAAAAAGTTGCATGACCATGATGATGTAACGGTCGTAGGTGCCCAGAACCCTTTTTACCTAAGAAAGCCAAAGTGGCTCAACCAACACTTTATGATGGTGATGAAATTCTCAAAACACATCATGTCCTTGTAAGTGTTACATCATCTGAGGAAGACCTAGAGATTGCTGAGATAACAGGGCAGAAAATGAATGAAAAATTGAATGACCCTGTGTGTGTGGAAAAGCGGATTAAAATTATACCTCCTAATTATTACAAAGAAAATTTTCTTGCCATGTTCACACCACAGACCCATCTTACCCCCGAACAAGTGTTTTGGTCCAATGACCTCCTTAAGCAAAGAGCCGAAGCTCTAAAAGCAAATTCCCCACCCCTGCCAATTTGACCACCTGCGACAGTGTATCCTCCTAATACTCCTGTCCATCTGGTCCCCCGAACACTTCCAATTACAAGTCAAGTAAATATTGATCTGTATGTAATTACTCAACTTTTTTGGGATTTTGAGAAAACTTGTAAAAAAACGAATTACGCCAATGGGAATAACTGAAGGGGAAAGGGGTTTTGAACAAACAAAACGGTGTTACTTAACGGGAGTCATTCCATTTTTCAATCTACTCAAAGAACATTTTGAAGAAGTTCAAAGGTCACTTGTTAAAGAAGTTAGAGCTATGAAAGCAGTTTTTGAAAATATGGAAGCTGAAGTGGACCAGAATGCCATTGACAAAAAATATGGGGAGATTGAACGTAAAAATATCCTCATCACGAATGAGAATTTGAATGCTAATTGTATTGCTCAGGATGTTTTTTATATTGTCACTAATTCTGCTTTATCTGCATCTCGATTTCATGATTTATCCACTGCTTATAATGTTGCAATGACTCGTGTTGTTGAACTTGAATCTGAGAATTCCAAATTACTTGACAAAATTCAACATGATAGTCATGATACCATGGTCAAGGATTTTTCAAAATTAGAAGTTGCTCACCTTAATTTACAATTAAAGTATCAACATCTTAAAGAAAATATTGAAAATTTCAAATCCAAGTCATCTAAGGATGTTCCTGAATTTGATACATTTTTTGAACTCGGTATACGGGATGATCAGATTCAAGGTCACAGGAACACTATTCGTAAGTTGAAAGCTCAAATTTCTCAGTTGAAAGCTAACAAAAGTGATGAGCTTCGCACCCTTGACTACAAGTCTCTAGATTCTCAGAATTTTCAATTAAATGAAACTGTCACAGCCTTGCAAGAACAACTAGATCATTTTAAGGCTGAAAACGAAAAGGTTAAACAACACTATCAAGAGTTATTTAACTCCATTAAAGTAACGCGTGTTAAAACCATCGAAAGGACAACTTCTTTACAAACTGAAATTGAGAATCTAAAGACTCAACTCAAGGGGAAGATGCCATGCGTCACTAACAATGTTGTAACACCAAAGGTTTCTGCTATTGCAAAGTATGCAATTGAGGTTGAATCTATTCCTGCAAGCCTGAAAAACAATAGGAATATTCATCACCATTATCTCAACCGCCTTAGGGATATCTTAGATACTCTCCGTGAGATAGTCGAACAGGGTAGAAGTAAACGACCTTCTGATAATAGTCTGGAATATGCCTGCGTTTACACTAAACGGTCTCAGGAACTATTAGCAAATGTGCGTGCCTCATGCCCTAAAGAGAGTAACAAACAAGATAATGGTATTGCTACTACACCTTTAACTAGGAAAAAGCATGTAACCTTTGCTGACCCATTGGAAACTTCAGGCACCAACCCAACAAACCATGTCAAACAACCAACAGTGCAAAAGACTAATGTTCCTATTATTCATTCTACAGGAGTAAGAAAAGCCACTAAAGCTAGAAGGTCCAAGTCTAAGAGCAACACAATCAATGATAAGACCTTGCCAGCTAACAGTGTGCCTGAGAAGAAAGTAGAAGACCACCATAGGAAAAATAAGTCTAAACTGAGCAAAAAGAATCATGTTGATTCAAGTACTAGCGTTAGGCGTACTGTATTTAATACGAATTCTAATTCACTTTGCAAGACATGTAATAAATGCACTATTTCCCTTAATCATGATAAATGTGTTGTTAATTCCTTGAAGTCTTCCAAATCACCCCCAGTCATGAAAATTTGGAGAGTCAAACAGGCTAAACAAACATGGAAGCCCACAGGAAAAGTATTCACCACAGTGGGATATCATTGGAAACCCACTGGCAGATTATTCCCTTTAGGTGCACAGTGCCCTTTAACTAGGAATACTAAACCTAAAGTTTTGTCTGTAAAACAATTGAAGCCCACTGGTAGAATATTCCCTTTAGGTGATCAGTGCCCTTTAACTAGGTCTACTAAACCTAAAGTATTATCTGTCAACAATGGAAGCCTACTGGTAGAATAATCCCATTAGGAGAATAGTGCCCTTTAGTTAGGCCTACTGCTCTTAATAATACTACCATGCTCGCTGACACACAGGCAAATAACATTCCTGTAGAATCTAATCCTGTTTGCTCTAACCAACCAGACCCCAATTGGACTTGGGGATCCATTTTTAATCTCTCCATTCAATAAGAGGGTTCAAGTAAATTTTAACATCTTCCGGAACGTCCTCATCGGATAGTGACTCGTCATCACTAGAGGTAAAATCATTTGAATCGAAAAGAGGGTTAGAGAAAGTCACGGATTTTTCCTCAAAAATAAGAGAGAAATCATCACTCAAAGGTAAAATGCTCTCACTATCACTACCGGATGTATCCTCGGACTCTCTTGGGATTGGAATAAGGTCCTCAACACTGGACTTTATGAATTCGTCCGATTCCTTTTCAGGAATAGTGCTAAGTTCCTCATTCCCCATTATGAGAGAGTCCTCGGGCTCCATAATAGAAGACATGGGTGCGAGAGAAATAGACGGAGAAATTTGAGGCATTTCTTTTAAAGGAATAGAATACTCCTCGTCATTATCGTCATCCTCGTAATTGTAATGTCGCGAAGGTTCGGGAGTATAAGTACTAACATTAGCCGCCTGCTTTCGTTGAATTAACATTTCACAAAATGATCGCACCATATTGAGAATTTCATTATGTGACTCTTCTAGTTTATCCCATATAACGTGCATATCACTTATCCTTTGCTGATTAAGGTCTTCTTGATGATTGATGAAATACTGCGGGGGTTGGTCAAAACTAAAATAGTTAGAATTATGCTCAAAGTGGTTTTGATTCATTGGTTGACATTGAAAACTTTCATGAGGACCCTCACAGTTTTCACAACAAAGATATTGCTGTGGAAAACTCGGTGAATTTTGTAGATAATAATTATCACTAAAGTTTTGATTGTAGCACGGTTCCTGCTCATAGACAAGCGGTAACCGTGGCGGACAATCAAAACTATAGTGAGAATCGTTCCCACATAACTCACACGAGTATGTCTCGTACTGGGGCTGTGGAGGTTGGTTGAAGAAGTTCGGTGTTTCATTATAAGAATAAGGATTTGGGTCATAGACAAACTCATTTCCGGATCCTACACTGCTACAGCTCGAACAGTTTCCACCATTAAACGGACATCCACACCACGAGCAAACAAAATGGTTATAGGAAGACATGTCGAAGAATTAAACGGATAAGAGGATAAAGAAGATAAGAATTAAATGTAATAAGAGGATGTTGAAGAATATTTTTGAAATTTTTTATAAAGATAATATTAATAAAAATATTTTTGGTATTTTCAATATTTATAAAAGAAAATAAAAATAAAATAAGAAGAAAAAAAATATTTTTGGATTTTTATATTTTTTATAAGAACGAAAATAAACTTTTCGAAGAAAGGATCTTCAAGGCTCGAACACAAACAATCCCGTAAAAATCGCTACACCTTTCCCCGGCAGCGGCGCCATTTTGATGTTAGTCGTTTTTACACGAATCAAATAAACCCTCAAATGTATAATATATATTTATATAAAATACATATACGTATAATGCATCTAAGTCTTCATATCTAATTATTATTAGGATTGAATTATAAGTAATCAAACACGGGTATCGTTTTCCTCGTGAGAGGTGTATGGAAAATCTACGTTCATAGTTGAAAATCGTGTTGATTGTCATAAAAGTTTTTGGTTTTGGTTTTCAAAAACTTTTTTTATACTAAAAATTTAAACTAATATTTATTCTAAGATTTAAAACACAAGTTTACACTAAAATTGATCTAAAAGATATAAATGACAAATATGCTTAAAAAGATATAAATGACTAATATGCTTGCTAAGTGACGTGAAAGTTCATCAAGTGTGAATTAAGGTTTATTAACAAATTTAATTTCTTAGAAAAGTAATTTTTCAATCGTTGGTTTATTTTGACAAAATTTCTTAAAAAAGAATGATTTTATTTTATTTAGGATTCTAGATTTAGGAAATTTTTATTTTGTAGATTGATATGATTTTTAAGTAGTATTATTTTTTTATTTTATTTTTAATTAGAATTTTTGGATTTTTGAGATTTTTTTTTTATTATTTTTTATCGATGTTTGATATCTTAGATTTATGATATATAGGGATATTTTAAAATTGTATATTTTTAGTGGATTAAACCCTAAAACAATCCCATAATATAGATTTTATTTAATTTTTATTTTTAATATTTGGGAGATAATTTTTTTATCTTTTTATTTTATGAATTTTTTATTTTTGATTGATTTTTTTAATGAGTATATTTAGACTTATTGATTTTATTATTTAGATTTGATAATATTGATATTTATTATTTTATTTTTTAATCTTTACTATTTAATTTTATTTTTTTTTGAGGATTATATATTTTTTATTTTTTATTTTCCTATATTTATTTTTTTGTCTTTTGATTTATTTATTTGGTTTTGAGAATTTTTTATTTTTTTTTCATATTTTTTTTTTTTTTTTAGACTTGAGATATTATTTTTATATTTTTATATATTTTATTATTTTTTTAATTTTTTTTTATTTTTATTGATCATTATGTTTTTTTTTTTTTTTTCTATTTTTTCTTCTTGCGTTTTTTTAAAGATATTTATTTTTATTTGGATTAATTTGAAATTATTTTTTTTATTTATAAATTTTTTTAGATTTTTTTTATTTTTTTATATATTTGAGTGATGGATTATTTTTTTATATTGCTTTTTTTTTCGATTGATATATTTTAATATGATTGATGATTTTTTTATGATAATTTGGATTTTCTTAATTTTGATCTTGATTATATATGTTTTTTACAGATTTATCTTTTTTTATCATTATTAATTTTCCTTTAATTTAAACTTATTTCTTTTATTTACTACTACTATTTTATTTATTATTCAATTTATATTTTTTTTGGAAATTTAGAATTTACTTAGGGAGGATTTTTTATCTTTTATTGATTTAAGGAATTTAGGGTTTATTAGATTATTTTATGATCTTTTATTTTTTATTGGTAGGAATGATTATTTTTGGGGATTATGATTTTTTTATTTTTTTTTGTTTTTATTTTTTAGATTTTTTTTATTTTTTATTATATTTTTTTATTTTATATATATTTTTTTGGGATTTATTATTTTGGATTTGATGATTTTTAATCTAGATTGATTTATTTTATTGTTTAGAAATTTTAATTGAATATTGGATATTTTTATTTATGGCATATAAGATTGGGGATATTTGGAAGATTTTTTTTTTTATTTTAATGGATTTTTTTTTTTGATTTATTTATTAAGATTCCTATTTTAATAATATTATTTTTTGTTTTTTCTGAATTAATATTATTTGTTTGATTAGATATTTTTTTATTTGTTATATAATTAGATGAAAGGATTTTATTTGTTGATTAACTGAATTTTTATTTTTTCTTATTTATGATTATTTCTAGTATAGATTATAATTATTTTTTGGAAGATTTTATTTTTTAGATGTTTGATATGATATTGTTAAGATGATTTAATAAATTTATTATTTATGTTTTCGTTAATTTAGATTTTTTATAATTACTATTTTTATTTATATTTTTTTTTTTTTTTTTTTTTTTGATTTTTTTATTTTTGAATTATTTATTTTATTTAAATTATTATATTATTTTCTTATGTATTTTTTTTTTATATTTTATTACTATAGTATTCATAAGATTAATTTTATATTTTTTTAATTTCTGTTTTGATAGATTTATTTTTTATTTTATATTTTTTATTATAGACGAATTATTTTTTTTAATTTTATTTTTTTTTTTTTTTTTTGATTTATATTTTTGTATTTTCTTTTTATTATTCTCTTATCTTTTTATTTATTAATTTTATTATGAAGGATCTTAGATTTGATTTTTATTTTTTTGAATATTTTTATTTTTATTTTTTGATTTTTTTTGATTGGATGAGATAGACTTTATTTATTTTGATTGGGGATTCTAAATATTATTCTATAATTTTTCTTTTGAATTTTGATAGATAATTTAATATTTAGATTAATTTAATGTATTTTGATATTTTTTTTTTTTGGATTTTTATAGAGGATTATAATTTATTTTTTTGGATTATCCATTTTTATTTGATTTTTATTTTGATTTTTATTTGATTATTAGATGATTATATTAAGGATTATATTAGAATTTAGATTTTGAGATTTAATCTGAAGGAAGATATTATTTAATTTAATTTTATATTATTTACTATTTGATAATGATATTTCATTATTTTAGATTTTTTCTATATAGATATTTGTTTTATTTGGGATATTTATTTTTGGAATTTTTGAGATTATATCATTGATATTTTTATTTTTTTTTTTTTATATTTTTATTATTTTTTATTTATAGATTGATGTTTGATTTTCAATTTGGAATTCTTTATATATATTTGATTTATATATTTTATGGATTTTTTTTATTTTTTAATAGATATTTTTTTTTTTTTTTTTTTTTGATTAATTTGATTTTGATTACTGCAATTTTATTTACTTTATTATTTGGGACTTTTTTTTTTTTGATTGAGAATTAATATATAAATTTTTTTTTTAATTTTGGACAGGAATTTTATTTATATATCATCTTTTCAGGATGAATTATTTTTAATATTTTTTATGGATTATATTTATGATATAGATTATATGATTTAATATGGATTTATTTTTGTGTCCATTTTTTTATATTATGGATTTTATTATTTTTTATCTGATATTTTATTTGAAAGATAATTTATTAATTAATTTTATTTTTTATATTTATAGATTTAAATGATTTTTATTTTTTATCTTTAATTTATTTATATTATTGATTGGATTTGATCTGTTATTATTAATTGAATCATTTTTTATGATTTTATTTGATTTTTTTTGAGATTTTTTATATGATATATTTGGGGGATTTATTTTATTAAATTATTCTTTTTTTTATTTATTATTTATATGTTATATTATTTATATTTTTTTTTCTTTAATAATTTATTTTGGGATAATATATTATTAGAGGATTTTTTTGGATCATCTTTTTTTTGAGATATACAAAACTTTTTTTTCTATTTATTGAATTTTTTTTAATATATTTTAATTTATTATATTTTTTAGATATTATTTCATTGATTTATTATGGATATTTTAGAAATTTTACTTAATTAATAATAATTTAAATTTTTTAAATTATTATTATTGATTGATTTATGGAGGATTTCTTAAGATTATTTTTTTTTGAGGGAATTTTTATATTTATATTAGATATATTAATTTGATTTTTTTTAATTTTTTTTTATAAGATTTTTTTTAATGAGATTTTATTTTCTATATTTTTTATTTTTTTTTGATTAATTATTTTTTTCGACTTTTTTAATGGATATTTTTGAAGTTATTAGAATTATATTTTTTTTTGATTTTTTTTTTTTTATTATTTGATAATTAATGATCACTATTTATTTTGATTTTCTATTTATTTTAATATTATGTTTTATTTTTTATTTTATTATTATTCTTGGATATTACTGATCACTTTCGTATTATATTGGGGTATAATAATTGGGGGATTTCTATTCTTATTAATATTATTTATTTGATTTTTTATTTTATTTTAGATTGTTTTAATTATAGATTGATTTTGTTTTCCAAAACTGACACTTTATTTTTTTTTTTTTAATTTTTCTAATTCTTTTTATTTGATTGATTTTAATTTTTATTATTATTTTTTATTTTTGATGATTAATCTTATATATTTTTTTTTTAGATTTATTATTATTTTCTTGGGGATATATTTTGAGATTTATTATTGATTATTTTTTTATATTTTATTTATCTAAAAATTAAACTAATATTTATTCTAAGATTTAAAACTACAAGATTACACTAAAATTGATCTAAAAGATATAAATGACAAATATGCTTAAAAAGATATAAATGACTAATATGCTTGCTAAGTGACGTGAAAAGTTCATCAAGTGTGAATTAAGGTTTATTAACAAATTAATTTCCTTAGAAAAGATAATTATCTCACAACGTTGGTTTATTTTGACAAAAATCTCTTAAAAAGATATTAATTACTAGATGTCTAGTTTGACTATTTCTCCAGCTTTTGCCCTTTGAAACATTCAAACTATAAATCTAAATAATCAAAGATTATTTATTAATTAAACCCTTTTTCAAATTCACACTTAATTCCCAAATCACTAAATCACTTAACAAGCACTATTTAAACTACCCGCTACTCATAATGATTAAACAAACAAAGCTAAACATTTTAAAAATAAGCTATACTAATCAATTGAAAAAGGATAGAAAATAGAACCGAATTGAAGAGCCGCAAATAAACGAATACCACCCGATTTATTTAGCTAAAACAAATAATCAAATTCAGTCTAGCTAAATAAACCCGTAAGCTCCACGCCTCATGAGATGACCGGTACCAAGAACAAAACAAAAATAAACTTACTGTTAACAGAAACAGTTATTATAATTTTCAATTCACTTTGCCTTTTACTATGTCTGTTACACGCAGCCTTTTAACAAAACATGGCCCAACAAAATGAAACCTAATCCAAACGAGGCCCAGATTCAAACATGCTGGCCCAATAGATTCATAAACCAAACGCAGTAAAAAGGATTTATAAAATTCAAGCCCTCGCGAAACGAATCTATAGTACCAGTATGAAACAAACTTTTAATCGAGTAACCATTATAAGCTATGCAAACTGTTTTAACTAAACCGAATAAGCAACAGAACGAGATAAACAAGATAACACGAAAATAAGCTAAAAGAGTATAAGCTAAAACGAGATCCACAACTAAGATGCCTAGACGTAAATGAAATAAGCACTCAACCACATCGAAAAGCAACGTAAAACAGCAACAAGGATTTAGAATAAGCTATAAGCACATTAACGAATCAAATGACAAAGCGAATAAGCAAATAAGCTCACAAAAGTTCAATCTAGCAATATAAGCTCACTTTAAAACTAAATAAGCTATTTAGAAGCTTATCTTATCAGAAAATAAGAGCTCCTAATAACACTAAAATGATATAGGCACAAAGATAAGCTATACTCGAGCTTAATTTAGCTTATTATTTCGAAAAGTGTTTAAAAACTTTTGAGAATGAATCATATAAGCTTGGAGGGCTTGTAGGAGTCATTTTCTAAGCGATTAAGAACTTTTTAGAATAATAAGATGCAAATATAAACTCGAAAATATAGCTTATAGAATAAGCTATCATGAAAACAAAGATTAACGAACGATTAATAAAACAAAAAGCGAAACAAGATCTTTAACGAATTTTAAACCATTTCTATTACATCATCACATTAAGTTTGCGAAATAAGAAAGGTACAATAAGCAAAAAAAGTAAAATAAGCTATTACAAAATCTAAATAAGCTAAAAATAAGAAAACTAAACTAAGAAAAAAAAACTAAAAACTAGCTCCTCTAAAATGAGGGAGGCAAGTTGCATTTTATAGGGCAAGAAGGGGTGAAAGAGTAAATTTGCCCAATCATTGATGGAATGAGTAGCTAATCATTGCCTGCAATTCTTGTACACACGGATTGGTAAATTTCATGCAATGATCCAACCGGTTATAATTCACTACGTAGCCCATTTCAAAAGCTTATTTCCTACGCAGCAATTTTGTCCGTGTGATTCATATCAAAATGAAATGAGATAAAAGCCATTGCCCTCGCCACGTGTCAATGCCTCATTCGTCCTCACCATCATAGTGCTCGGTCACGTGAGCCACTTTGATTTAATTTT
This sequence comes from Tanacetum coccineum, assembly GCA_026074375.1. Lineage (NCBI taxonomy): Eukaryota > Viridiplantae > Streptophyta > Magnoliopsida > Asterales > Asteraceae > Tanacetum > Tanacetum coccineum. Next base: position 81,667 of record BQNB010006954.1, on the reverse strand, counting down.
TCCTCATGTGACATGACGTCACCCTGCAATATATAATCAGATTTTAATTTTCATTTGGACTATTACGATGGGCTTTAGGCTTATTTAATGGGCTAAGATAATAATGAGCTGGCCCGGCCCATTTAAATGGGTCACGGGCTGGCCCAATAAGATCCGAGGGCACCGTTTGACTCATTTTCTCGCGCTCTTTCCAGTGGTATGCTCGGGGACCTTTCACGACTTTGTCTTGGCTTTGAGAAATAATTAAACTTGACCAAATTGAGCCCGATAAATCCCGTTTTTGCTCCGTTTTCAATCCTTTTACCTGCAAGACATAAAAAATACCAAAAAAACATATTTGCAATATAATTAAGCATATTTTAGTATTTTTAGTCCGATTAATAGTGTTTTACGGGTTATAAATGATGTGTGTTTTAGCAAACATCAACTAGCAATCCTCGACGATGCCTTTTTTATTCTACAAAAAGGGGGAGAAATGACATGAAACTCACTAAATACTTGTTTAAAAATAACTTTACATTTAATGAGTTTAAATTTTGTAATCATCCAAAAAGGGGAGATTGTTGATAAAATATAATGCCTAAAAACATTACTAATATTTTAACATCTTTACAT